>JAXLNO010003041.1:0-38129 GCA_038087875.1 Malacoraja senta
TATGGAAACAAATAAAATTATCCTTAAAACTAAGAAACCTATCATTGTTAACACCGATAGCGAATAACCCTTTATTTAAACTATGATGGATAAAATATATAATCAATGGGAAAGTTTAGGAATTAAAAGGATCGGGGACATGTATGAAATGGGAGATTTACTATCATTTCAACAATTACAATTACAATTTAATTTGTAAAACACTCATTATTTTAAATATTTTCAGATTTGCAATTTCTTGAAGACATACATACAGGGATATCAAAAAATAACTCCTGATTTACTAGAAGAAGTAATGAATATTAAAGCTGATACACAAAAATTAATATCATATTTATATAATAGTATCTTAAATATAGATTTACCTGCGACCGAGGTAATTAGAGAAGAGTGGGAACGGGAATTATTGATAAAAATTACGAAGGCTACATGGGAAAAGTATTTGACATACATTCACAAATGTTCGATTAACGCAAGACATAATCTAATTCAATTTAAAATTTTACATAGATTATATTACTCAAAAACAAGATTAAATAAATTCTATCCAAATATATCCCCCATTTGCGATAAATGTTTAACCCAAGACGCAACTATAACACACTCTTTTGTTTCTTGTATAAAACTTCATGGATTTTGGAGTGATATTTTCAAAATATTCACAAAATTATTTAAGACAAAAATGGAACCCAATAATGAATTGATTATATTTGGGGTAATGGAAGATGGGAACAAATTGAACCCATCTCAAAAATTATTTTTTAATTATGGTTTAATAATAGCAAAAACATTAATATTGAAATTTTGGAAAAATACACCAATACCAACGCTCAAAATGTGGATTGCAAGTATGTTGGATACCGCACATTTTGAGGAAATGCGATTCCTCCTAATAGATAAATTTGACCAATTCATAACGAGTTGGTCTCCATTTGTCGTCTTTTTGGAAACATATGGTGCAACACAAGTGTAAAAGCTAATCCGTGACTGGGTGAGGAATGGTCAAGATTATAAATACGATCTCCTTACTTCTTTTTTCTTTTTCTTCTCTTTTCTTCTTTTACTCTTTTTCTTCTATTTTCTATTTCTTAACTTTCTTTTTTCACTCTCTATTTTTCTTTTTCACACACTATATATCTCACATTTTTCTATTCTTCATTATCTAACTTCTTTTTCTTTTTCTTCTTTATTACAAAATTAAAAAATAAGAAGCTGTACATAAAATGTATTATGAAAATATGATTGTATACAATTGTACTTACTTCTAATAATACAAAATAAAAAAAATAAAAGACTAGGAAAATAGTTTAAATACACAGATCTTCAAATGTGGTACTGAAATTTCGATATTGATTGCTACCAGTGTCAAGCTCCTGAGTTCAAGAATGGGAGGGTGACATTTATGAAATTAGTTGAAGAAAGGTGAGACTTTAGATTGCTGAGCCATTGAAGCAAGTTCACGTCTGAATGGTTGACTCTTAGCAGGGCTTGGACCAGTGTAACGGTGAGGTCTGCTTGTGCTGGTGGGAATGATTGGTAAACTTTGACGGTAGACAAAAGTGCTGGAGAAACTCAGCGGGGGGTGCAGCAGCATCTATCGAGCGAAGGAAATAGGCAACGTTTCGGCCCGAAACCCTTCTTCAGATTGATGCCGGGTGGGAGGGGTTCGGAGAAGAAAGGAGAAAGGAAGAGGAGGAGCCAGAGGGCTGAGGGAGAGCTGAGAAGGGGAGGAGACAGCAAGGGCTACCGGAAATTGGAGAAGACCATGTTTATGCTGCTAGGGTGCAGACTGCCCAAGCGGAATATGAGGTGCTGCTCCTCCACTTTCCGGTGGTGCTCACTCTGGCCATGGAGGAGGCGTAGGACAGAAAGGTTTGGATTCGGAATGGGAGGGGGAGTTGAAGTTCTGAGCCACTGGGAGATCAGGTTGGTTAATGTGGACCGAGCGGAGGTGTTCGGCGAAACGTTCGCCAAGCCTACGCTTGGTCTCACCGATGTAGTTCAGCTGACATCTAGAGCAGCGGATGCAATAAATGGTCAACTTTGAACTAGTTTGATAGAGAGTTGAACCTTTAATCAGAAGGACGAGACGAGAGATCAATTAGAGTCAGAGTCAGAGTCATAGAACGTGGAAACAGGCTCAGCGGCCCAACTGCAAGATTGTGTAAGACATTGATGAATAAAGAGTCTGGAAAGCAGAGACTAAAAGAAAGACAACATAAGAGTTTGACAATGCTGAATGGTTTATGGATCACTGCAAGATATCGAGGAAAATAAAGGTGATAATCTGAAAGCATGATACTATGGTCATATAAGATTGCAGTCTGAAGAAGGGTTTCGACCCCAAACGTTGCCTATATCCTTCGCTCCATAGATGCTGCCTCACCCGCTGAGTTTCTCCAGCATTTTTGTCTACCTAAGATTGCAGTGATAGTTTATATGTTCAAACATCATCAGATAGGTCGAATGGCCTAGTTCTGCTCCTATCAAGTCTACTCTGCCATTCAATTATGGCTGAGCTATCTTTACCTCTTAACCCATTCTCCTGCCGCCTCCCCATAACCCACGAGGCCAGTACTAATCAAGAATCTATCTATCTCTGCCTTTGAATTATCCATTGACTTGGCCTCCACATCCTCCTGTGGCCAGGATAACCATTGATAGAGGATTGACACAAGATGCTGGAGTAACTCAGCGGGACAGGCAGCATGTTTAAGAAGGAACTGCAGATGCTGGAAAATCGAAGGTAGACAAAAGTGCTGGAGAAACTCAGTGGGTGCGGCAGCATCTATGGAGCGAAGGAAATAGGCAACGTTTCGGGCCGAAACCCTTCTTCAGATAGGCAGCATCTCTGGAGAGAAGGAATGGGTGACGTTTTGGGTCGAGACCCTTCTTCCGTCTGATTTCAGGGGAGAGGACGATACATAGATAAGGAAATGTAAGGTGTGAAAACACGACTAAGAGGGTGGAGATCAAGGAAAATGTAGAATAGACCGTTATTAGCTGGGGGAAGGTAACAACAAAGCAAACAGATAAAGTGTAGTCGGAGACAGTCAGACTGGTCGGAGAACTGGGAAGGGGGAGGGATGGAGAGAGAGGGAAAGCAAGGGTTACTTGAAGATAGAGAAGTCAGTGTTCATACCGCTGGGGTGGAATGTCATCTCATGAAGCTCAATCTGGAGAAGCAGAACTTTAATACATTAGAAAGGGGAAGGGGATAAAGGAGTAGAAGGCAAGATATTGACAAGTGCAGCGGACCTTGCAGATTCACAGGCCCATGAAGTTGGCATGCCACGAGGTAGTTAAGAAGCATAAAGGACCTTCCTTTACAGGCCGTATAGACAGAAATGGCAGGAAGAAAGCTTTCAAACCAACACAACATTTTCTAAACATTATTATAATTCTACGAAAAATAAAGCAAGATCTTGATGTCTTATAACATGAGGCTCAGTAATCTGAGGAAACCAGCAGGAGCAGATGGTGTTTAATTTTAAGTGCAAGGATGGGAGGAGAGAATGAGAAGTGGAGTATAAAAATAGAATTATTCCGTGGGTGGAACTTTGAGGCTTTAAATATAAATAGGAATTGTTTAAGTGCAAAATAGGCCAAAAACGTCAACAACCCCTTGGGTGTTATCAATGTACCAAAAAAACCCCGCCAGTAAATAAATTGGTGACACTGGACAACACGGGATGGCACGGTGGCGCAGCGGTAGAGTTGCTGCCTTACAGCGCCAGAGACCCGGGTTCGATCCTGACCACGGATGCTGTCTGTGTGGAGTGTGCACTTTCTCCCTGTGACCATATGGGTTTCCTCTGTGTGCTCCAGTTTCCTCCCATATCCCAAAGATGTGCAGGTTTGTAAGTAAATTGACCTCTATAAATTGTCTCTAGTGTGTCGGGAGTGGATGTGACAGTGGGATAACATAGAACTAGTGTGAACGGCTGATCGACTGTCAGCGTGGACTCGGTGGACTGAAGATGTCTGAAGAAGGGTCTCGACCCAAAACGTCACCCATTCCTTCTCTCCGGAGATGCAGCCTGTCCCGCTGATTTACTCCAGATTTTTGTGTCTGTCTTCGGTGGACTGAAGTGCCTGTTTCCATGCTGTATTTCTAAACTCTATATTATAGAGATACAACAGGGAGACAGGGCCCTTAGGCCTACCTAGTCCACGCCAACCGTCGATCACCTGTTTAAACTAGTTCCGTGTTATCCCACTTTCTCATCCACTCCCTGCACATTAGGGGCAATTTTCCTGAGGCGATTTAACTACAAACGAGCACTGTTTATAATGTGGACGGAAACGAGAGGAAATCCCCTCAGTTGCAGAGTGAACGTGCAAACTCCACACAGACAGCACCCGAACTCAGGATCGACCCCGGGTCTCTGGCGCTGCGAGGCAGCAGCTCTGCCTATTTGAAATGAGGCATTATCCCTGCATTCCTGAGCACTGCCATTCATTGGCTGATCATCCAAAATCAGTACCTCGTTCCTGCTTTCTCCCCATATCCCTTGATTCTGTTAGCCCTAAGAGCTAAATCTCTCTCTTGAAAACATCCAGTGAATTGGCCTCCACTGCCTTCTGTGGCGGAGAATTCCACAGATTCACAACTCTGGGTGAAAAAGTTTTTCCTCATCTCAGTCCTAAATGGCCGACCCCTTATTCTTAAACTGTGACCCCTGGTTCTGGACTCCCCCAACATTGGGAATATTTTTCCTGCATCTAGCCTGTCTAATCCCTTAAGAATTGTATATGTTATTTTACTTGGTAAGTCAGCGACATTATACCAGGCATGGTGGAGTTTTATTAAGTGTTCTCTCTCTCAAAACCAGGAAGGTGCGTAAGATGCTGGGTCCGGTGGACATGAAGAGAGCAGCACGCCAGCCCTACAGGCAGATTCTGATCCGACAAGGACGTGCGTCGCAGCAGCCGAGGCAGCCCATGAATGAAGAACCCATTGTCATTGAGGATTAATGCCAAGTGCAGTTTTAAATAAAGCAAGAGACTAGTCCCTGTTATACTTGAACCTTCAGTACGCATGAAGTAGAGCTTCTGAACTAGACTCCGAATCAAGTGCTTGTCAGCCTCGCGTTTAAGATCAAATTGAAGGATTATTATTTGTTAGATTTCCTGTGTCCGTGCAGAATGGATGATGGCAGCGGATGAACAGTGGCTACAATTCCAGGCAGCTCAAACAGCCTCTTCCACATTCACCATTGCCCTCAAGAATCAAGAGCTGCCAGGTGATGTTACTTGCAAACCTGAATGGCCTGTGGTTCCCTTTGTTCTTCGAACTAGCCTCCAGTTTGTGCTGAAGGGGGGGGGGGGGAGGGGGGACAGAACAGTGTGGTTGTCTTTGGTTTGGCAAAAGGTTTTTTTTAAGAAAAAAAAAGAAAAGAAAAAAAAAGTAAGAATTCCTTTTATTTTGAGAATTGTCTGTAATAGTTTAAGGAGGTGCCGTTTATCCTCGGTTTAAGAAGCAAGTTTTGTTTTTATGGACGGGTTGCGTGCAGTTAATGCAGTGCATTGTTTTTGCATGTTACACTGTATATTGTAAACTTGATCCCATTTAAAATGGTGCCGTTTTCCAATGGAGCAGAAGAGGAAAAAAAAACTTTCTTAAAGACTTTTTTTCATGTAATGACCTTGAATCTTTTCATCACTTGAGATTCGTTATTGCAAGTTTCACAGTGAATAATTATGTACAAAATATTTTTCCATGTTTCTGACTTGGGTTGTGTTTGAAGCACCCAGATTTTCACAGTGAGATATATTACTACGACAAGGTTCAATAGTTTAGTGTGCTGATATGTACATACATTGCAAATGTAGTTGATAAGTTAGTGTTATTCAGTCATTCCATAGGATTCAGGGGAGGGACAGGGGGTGTAAAGTTTTACTGATTCTCTTTGTTACAGCGTAAGGTAGTACAGCATCTGCTGGAGCAACTTGGGACAGTGCCCAGCGCAGAGCATTCAAATGAAGGTCATCCTTAGCCATTCACAAATAAAGCATCAACTGAAATACTACCACAGTTACTTTCTTTTACTCCAAACTCTTTTATTTTGTGAACTGTCGATCTAATGTTTTGATTTGACAAGTGCAGTACAGTTATTTTTCAGATCTCTGTCAGCTCTTGTGCCTTTGTACGGACTTTGTATATTCTGACATTCTCTCTACTTTTGGTCAAAGAAGCTTTTTCTCGTCTAGACGAGTCAGGAAGCATCCGTGCAGGCAATAGGTAGGAGACCTTTTGGGCCACGACCCTCCGTCAGGCACTATTCCCTCCATAAATGCTGCCTGACCCGCTGAGTTACTCCAGTGCTCTGTGTTCTGCTCAAGATTCCAGCGTCTGCAGTGCCTTGCGTCTCAATTTTTCCCGCCTAGTTGGGTAGCAAGAAATTAATGATGCGACATTAATTTTCACTCAGACGCAGGCACAATTTGCAACTTGCTGAGAGCTGCCAGTTCTTCCCTCTACTTAAGGGCCTGTCTCACTGTACGAGGTAATTCAAGAGTTCTCCCGAGTTTCCCCTGATTCGAACTCGGAATTACGGTAATAGCCGCTCGTAGGTACTCGGGGCTCTCGGTGGACCTTTTTCAACAGGTTGAAAAAACTTCACGAGCTTACCGTGTTTCCCGAGTACCTGCCGTTAGCGTTACGAGCCGCTAAGAGACGTCCCGAGCTCCGACGTACCCGCTACGTACATTCTACGTACATACCACGAGTTTGATTTTTTTTTTTAACTCGGGAGAGCTCCTGGGTAAACTCGTACAGTGGGACAGGCCCTTAACACTCTCCTCCACCTCGTCCTCTGCTGGTCCTCACTCTTAACAACTTCTCCTTCGACTCCTCCCACTTCCTCCAATTCAAAGGCATAGCTATGGCCACTCGCATGGGCCCCAGCTATCCCTGCCTCTTTGTAGGGTATGTTGAACAATCCCTGTTCCAGGCGTACACTGGCCCTATCCCCGAACTCTATCTCCGTTACATTGATGACTGCATCGGTGCTACCTCCTGCATCCATGCAGAACTCATGGACTTCTTTAACTTCACCATCAATTTCCATCCTGCACTCGAATTCACTTGGACCATCTCCGGCACCTCCCTCCCCTTTCTTGATCTCACAGTCTCCATCACAGGAAATAGACTATCGACTGATGTCTATTATAAACCCTCTGACTCCCACTACTATCTCAACCACTTCTTCCCACCTTGCTCCCTGCAAAGACTCTATCCCCTACCCCCACTTCCTCCGTTTATGTCGCATCTGCGCCCAAGATGAGGTGTTCCATACCAGCACATCCAAGATGTCCTCATTCTTAATGGAATGGGGATTCCCCTCTACCATCATAGACGAGGCCCTCACACGTATTTTCTCGGTGATCCGCCCTTGCTCCCTCTTCCCTTAGTCGCAACAGAGACAGAGTCCCCCTGGTCCTCACCTTTCACCCCATCAGCCGTTGCATACAACACATAATCCAACATTTTCGCCACCTCCAACGGGATCCCACCACTGTTCACATCTTCCCATGTCCAACCCTTTCCGCCTTCCGCAGAGACCATTCCCTCCACAACTCACTGGTTAACATCCCTTCCCATCCAAACCACCCCCTCCCCAGGTACCTGCAGGAGATGCAACACCTGTCGCTGTACCTCCTCCCTCGACTCTGTCCAGGGACCTCAACAGTCCTTTCAGGTCACTTGCATCTCCTCCAACCTCATGTACTGTATCCATTGTTCAAGGTGTGGACTCAATCGGCGAGAATGGGTGATCATTTCACTGAACACCTTCACTCTGCCTGGACCAACCTGATCTCCCAGTTGCCAAACACTTTAATTCTCTTTCTCATTCCCACACGGACCTTTCTGTCCTAGGCCTCCTCCATTGTCAGAGTGAGGACAAACGCAAATTGAAGAAACAGCATATTTCGCTTAGGCAGCGTCCAGATTTCTCTAACTTCAAGTAACCTCTGCATTCCCTCCATCCCTCCCCCACCCAAGGCGTACCAGCTTCAAAGTCATCTTTCTGAATTTCATTATCTGTACTTGTTCTCACCTAACAATGGCCTTTTTCCTTTATCATCGTTACTTTTTTGCGTACGTTTCATTCATTTATTCAATATCGCTACATTACCATCTATATCTCTCGATTCTCTTTCCCCTGACTCTCAGTCTGAAGAAGGTTTTCGACCTGAAACGTCACCTATTCCTTTTTGTCGTCTGGATGTGATGCTGTCTGACCCGCTGAGTTACTCCAGCTTTTTGTGTCTCTCTTCGAGAGCTGCACGTTCGTTGGCCATTTGGCCATCGCACTCTGCTGATGGTGTCGAGTCCCTGGGGATGCGACGTTCAAAATGCTCAGCTTCACTGAATACACTTGCTGAAGGTGCTGACGTTTAGTTTAGAGATACAGTGCGGAAGCAGGCCCATTGGTCCACCGAGTCCGCACCGACCAGCGACCACTGGCACTATCCTACGCACTAGGGACAATTTACAGAAGCTACAAATCTATATGTCTGGAGTGTGGGAGGAAACCAGAGCACCTGAAGAAAACCCACGTGGTCGAACCCAGGTCTCTGGCGCTATAAGGCAGCAACTCTACTGCCGCACCACCATGCCACCCATGTGCCATCGTACCGCCCTATTCTCTCTTTCTCGGTTTCCAGGTCATATTGTTGGTTCTGAGTGATCATTGCAACTGTGTATATATGTGGTACAAATAAGCAAAGACCTCCAGGCACCACCCGATCGTTTAACAAGACAATTTGAAGGCATCTGATATTACTGTGTATCCCTGGGTTGATGGGAATGCCGATTGTAACCTTTGCAATTGGATGTTGTGCTCTTGTTTTTTTCTACTCCCCAACCAACTCCGATGTCGGAAGCTGAGGAAGGAAGCTCGTTTACCATATTCAGAAAACTGACATTTGATAATATATATGTTGAAACTTATCAAATTATATCAGGCTGGAACAAATATTGGGTAACTGCAGTTGTCGGGAAAGTTAAAACTCCAATACTGTAAATTATCTTTTTGCTTGTGATCGGTAAATATTTTAAATCTTTCTCGCCTAATTTCAAGCTTCTCTGTGAAGTGAATCTAATTTGCAGGGTGCGTTATTGATAAGATCGGGCTGCACGGTGGCGCAGCGGTAGAGTTGCTGCCTTACAGCCCTTGCAGCGCCGGAGACCCGGGTTCGATCTCGACTACGGGTGCTGTCTGTGCGGAGTTTGTACGCTCTCCCCGTGACCTGCGTGGGTTTTCTCCAAGATCTTCGGTTTCCTCCCACACGTCAAAGACGTACAGGTATGTAGGCTAATTGGCTCGGTGTACGTGTAAAATTGTCCGTAATGTGTGTAGGCTAGTGTTAATGTGCGGGGATCGCTGGTCGGTGTGGACTCGGTGGGCCGAAGGGCCTGTTACTACGCTGTATCTCTAAACGAAAATAAACTAAATGAAAGATTCTGACCGGCATCTCCTCGAGAACCTCAGCCGCAGAGCTGCAGTACACAGAAAGCTTTCATCTGTCCAAACGCAGAGACTGAGCTTGAAATCATTGCTGAAGCGTAGAATGGGCCTTACTCCAAAACAAAGAACCTCTACCAACCTCTCCTTACCGCTCATCACTGCCCCTGTTGCTAAAGGCCTGAATAGATCCACAGCAGGATAAGGAGACTACCATTAACATCCTCTACTAACCAGACGTCGCCTGAAGCAAGGTTATAATTACACCCGGCCAACTCCAATAGGCAGGCCATGCTATTTCTCTGCTTGCCAATTAGATTCTTGAAACAAGCTCTCCGAGCTCCAAGAGGTTATCAGGAAATGCTTCAAAGGTTTTATCAAAGTCTCCTTGGAGTAATGTAACATCCTCATTAACTTCCGGGAATCCCTGGCACCGAGGATACGTGGCAGCCCAGATGAAGAAGCAGTAGGACTCCTGCACTGCCAGTACTAGCTGCCTGCTGCCCCACCAGTGCCAGAGGCTACAAATTGTACTCCGGCCCCTTCAGCTATGAATCCGAGACACTCTGCAGAGTGATTCAGTCGGATCTTGCAATTGTATGACACTGTGAAGAACCTACCTCAGAAACCAGCAACAGCAGTTACTGGCTTATTTAATGCAGACTCATTTTAAGAACCGTGAATCTTGCTACCAAGATTCTAGGGCAGCACAGTGGCACAGCTGGTAGACCTGCTGCTTCGCAGCACCAGAGGCCCTTGTTTCATTCTGACCTCGGGTGCTGTCTGGAGTGGAGTTTGCACGAGTTCCATGTGAACGTGTGGGTTTCCTCTGGGTTTTCTCCCTCATCCCAAAGATGTGCGAGTATGTAGGTTAAATGGCCTCTGTAAATTGCCCCTAGTGTGCAGGGAGTGGATGTGAAAGTGGGAAAATATGGAAATAGTGTGACCGGGGTGATCATTAGTCGGCATGGACTCGGTGGGCCGAAGTTTCCATGCTGTATCTCTGAACTTTAGTAATTCTGCAACTTTACTTCAAAATTTGTATTATATAGTCAGCAATCTAGAAACTGGTCCAAACTTCTGTATGTTGTACATGTTCACTGCCCACCATTCTTTACATGACTCTTCTCTCGATTAGGGAAGAACTGGGTCTCGACCCAAAACATCACCCATTCCTTCTCTCCAGAGATGCTGCCTGTCCCGCCGAGTTACTCCAGCTTTTTGTGTCAATGTTCTCTTGTTTAACTAGCTTCACTTACCTCCCTTGGAATCAAGTGTGATTCGCTTCCCTGATGCTTGGAACGTGGCAAAGTTCCGATATAGTGTGTGTGTTTTTGGGGAAAAAATGGGAACTCAAAGTAGTATTTAAACAGTGAGAGTTTGAAAGGTGTCGTTCAGAAGGGACTGGCTTTCATACAGGAACCACTATGCTGCATTGCACCTTTAGCAAACTATTCGGAAGGTGAATGGCTTTCATTATAAGAGGACTGGGTACAAGAAGAAATGGCTCTGTGAGACTTCAGCTGCAATCTTGTGTAGATTTCTGACCTCTATCTAGCAAAGGGTGCACTTGCAATACAGGGAATGCAATGAGGGTTCAAATTTTGGAATTGGTGGGTAGATTGACCCGTAAGTCAAGTCAAGTCAAGAGAGTTTATTGTCATGTGTACCAGATAGGACAATGAAATTCTTGCTTGCTGCAGCACAACAGAATATTGTAAACAAAAATACAGAACAGTTCAGTTCAATATACACATAAATAAGCAGATAAAGTGCAATAGGCTGTTACAGTTCAGAGTCTGTTTGTTGTCGAGTTTAATAGCCTGATGGCTGTGGGGAAGCAGCTGTTCCTGAACCTGGATGTTGCAGATTTCAGGCTCCTGTACCTTCTGCCCGATGGCAGCGGAGAGATGAGTGTGTGGCCAGGATGGTGTGGGTCCTTGATGATGCTGCCAGCCTTTTTGAGGCAGTGACTGCGATAGATCCCCTCGATGGTGGGGAGGTCAGAGCCGATGATGGACTGGGCAGTGGTCACAACTTTCTGCATTCTTTTCCACTCCTGGACGTTCAAGTTGCCGAACCAAGTCACGATGCAACCGGTCAGCATGTCATGTAGGAAACAAATTCATTAACAAATCAGAGCAGTGTTGATCATGGATAATATTGTGTTTCTACATATTGGGGGATTATGATGCATGGTGTATGTAAATAACTTTGATAACAGTTAGGGAATGGAATTAAGTTTGATACAGTGAAAGATAAAGGGCAAAATCTACAGGCAAATGTAACCGGATTAATGCGTTTAAAAAAAAATCAACCTATCATTCACCACTTGAATCCAGACTTCACTCATAAATTCAGAAGTGATAGGAGCAGAATTGGGCCATTTGGCCCATCAAGTTTACTCCGCCATTCAATCATGGCTGATCTAACTCTTCCTCTCAACCCCATTCTCCTGTCTTCTCCCCGTAACCCCCAATTACCTGTACTAATCAAGAATCTATCTATCTCTGCCTTTATAATATCCATTGACTTGGCCTCCACTGCTTTCAGTCGCAATGACTTCCACAGATCCACCACCCTCTGGCTAAAGAAATTCAGGGCATTACAGGACAGCGCAGTGGTGTGGCAGTGGAGTTGCGGCCTCACAGGGCCAGAGAACTGGGTTTGATCCTGACTATCGGTGCTGTTTGTGCGGACTTTGCACGTAATTACTGTGACCCCGTAGATTTTCTCTGGGTGCTCCAGTTTCTTCCCACATTCGAAAGACGTGCGGGTTTGTAGCTTAACTGACTTCGGCAAAAATAATAAGTTGTCCCTAGTGTGTGGGACACAAGTGTGTGGGGTGGGATCGCATAGAACCAGTGTATGGGTGATTGATAGTGGACTTGGTGGACCAAAGGGCCCATTTCCTTGTGTATCTGTTTTTTACTATAAAACTCTTTTTTACTATAAAAGTCATGGACCAAAGACCTGAATTCCAGACTGGAGGTGTGACATCAAGCCAGCATTCGACAGAGTGTGGAAGCAAGATGTCTTGTTAAAACTGGAGTCATTGAACATTCAAGGGAAAACACTCCAATGGAAGGAAAATGATTGTGACTGTTTGAGTTCATCTTCCCAACCCAGGACATCACTGTAAAGTGGAGACACAAGGAACTATAGATACTGGAATCTTGTGCAAAGAAACACAAAGTGTTGGAGAAACACGACTGGTGAGGCAGCATCTGTCGATGCTTCAGTATGAAGAAGGGTCCCGACCAAAAAGGTCCCCTCATCCTTTTTCTCCAGAGATGCTGCCTGATCTGCTGAGTTACTCCAGCATTTTGTGTCTGTCTGAGAGGGAAAATGGGAGAGGTGAACTACAATACCAATACAATACCGTTTATTGTCATTTGAACCTCAAATGAAGTTCAAACGAAATTTGGTTTCTGCAGTCATACAACAAGAAAAGAACCAAGACACAATTAACACAAACATCCATCACAGTGAATCTCCTCCTCACTGTGATGGAAGGCAAAGTCATTGTCTCTCCCCTGTTTTCCATTCTTCTCCCGATGTTAAAGACCCCGGCCGGCGATGGCAAGTCCCGCGGCCGTTAAGGCCGCACCGGGCGATGCAAGGCTCTGCTCCGGGTCTTGATCTTGATGTTGGGTGGGGACCCTTCTTCAGCCTATCATTCCCTCCACAGATGCTGCCTGACGCACCAAGTTACTCCAGCAGTTTGTTTTTGCACATTATTGTTAGAGTTCTTCAGGTCAGTGTGCGGGCCCCAACAATCTTCAGATTCTTCGTCAATGACTTTCAATAATCTGAGGATGTCTGCTGCCGATTGCTCAAGCCAATTCCATTGTGAACTCCTCCGCAAATGAATCAGCCTATGTCTGCATACATCTAGACGTGCGCTAATATTTGCACCGCAAAAGTGTCAGACAATGAGCATCAACAACAGAAAGTTTATTCAAGTGTCCTTGACATTCCGACATTAGCATTGCCAAGTTCCCCCACCATTAATATCCTGGAGGTCACCAGAAGCTCAACTGGATCACACACGTAAATACCGTGGGTATAAGAACAGATCAGAGTCTGGGTATACTCAGTAAATTACTCATCTGATTTCCCCAAAGCCTTTCCATCAGCTACAAGGCACAAGTCGGGTCTACAAGCTACTTGCTGGGATGATTGCAACATCATGAATACTCTTGCGGGAAAAAGGCAGCAGACTGGGGAAATTGAGGTGGTTCTTCCTGGAACAGCGAGGATTGGAAAGAGATATGATGAGATGTTTTCAAAACCATTTACAAGGAGAATCCAGGTTATAAAAAGAGATAGCTGGCGAAAACCGCAGTAGCTAACTTGACTGAGCACCAGAGAGGGTTTCTGATGAAGAAAGAAGCAAGCCATTCAGAAAATGGCACTTGGAATTAATGGAATTTCCTAATTGGATATGGGATTATCTAACACAAGACAGAGCAATGTTGAAGGGTTGTTTTGTGATTGTAATATATATATAAAAGATCTGGATGTAAATGTTGGAGACACGATTGGTAAGGTTGCCGATTACATGAAAATTGATGGTGTTAAGTAAGTAAGTAAGTTTATTGGCCAAGTATTCACATACAAGAAATTTGCCTTGGTGCTCCACCCACACGTAACAACATGACATACAGTGACAGTTACGAATTAGTGGGAAGTGTAACCTTCAGTTACTATATTGATGAGTTGATAAGGTGGGCAGACTGATGGCAGATAAAGTTTAATCCTGAAAAATATGAAGTGCTTTGGAGGACTAATAAGGCTAGAATGAATGGTAGGACTCTAAAAAGTTCAGATGAAGAGGGATCTTGGTGTATATTTCCAAGATTCATGATACTGTGATTAAGGGATATGGATTAGTTGCCTTCTTTAGCTGGGACACATGATATATGCGTAGCCATATATACACAAATATTGCTGAATGTACAAAATATGTACAGCCATATAAAGATTTAGACACAAGAAGCTGGAGTAGCTCAGCGGGTCAGACAGCATCTCTGGATTTATTCCACCTTAACCCGCTGAGTTATTCCAGCTTTTTGTGACTATCTTCAGTTTAAAGCAGCATCTGCAGTTTCTTCCTACACATATGAAGCATTAGTTGGGCCACAGTTCAAATATTACATGCAAGTCCATTCACCATATTATAGGAAGGGTGTGATAGCAGTGAGAGTGTACAGAGAAGGTTTAGTTTATTGTCACGTGTACTGAGGTACAGTGAAAACTTTTGTTGTGTGCTAACCAGTCGGAGGAAAGGCTACACATGATTACAGTCGAGCCATCCACAGTGTACAGATACCTGATAAAGGGCATATCGTTTAGTGCAAGATAAAGTCGAGTAAAGTCCAATTTAAAGATAGTCCGAGGTCTTCCAATAAAGTAGATAGTATCTCTCTCAACGTTCAACAGGTGCTTCAGTTAAGAGCAGAGACCAGTTAGGCTGTGTTTATTTTCCTTGGAGCAAAAGAAAGCTGAGGGGGGAGATGATTGAGCTGTACAAAATTATGACATTAACACTGAGAAACCTTTCCCCATAGCAAGGGTGTCCATAATCAAAGGCCATAGGTTTAAGGTAAGGGTTAGAGCTTTGGAGAGTAGTGAGGAAAGATTTTTTTTAATGAAACCAGAGGTGGTTGAAATCTGCAATGCATTATCTGAAATTTAAATAAGCTCGTTCTTTTGCTCGTGTGTCAGACTGTTGGCTTCTGTCGCCGTCCAACATGTTGACAGAATTGTCGCCCGATGTGTCACAGAGTGCATCGTGTCGTCACTTCCAGGGATCGCCACCAGGAGGCTTCTGTCATCATCCCTGGAAGCGACGTGATTCCGTCATGAATGAGCTCTTGAAACACCAATACATGGAAGGCTATGGGCCTAAGGCTGGAAATAGGATTAGTATAGATTGGGATGGTTCTCAGAGAGCATATAAATTGGTGATCTTCATTAAATGTTGGCCTTAGTAGTTCTAAGAATAAAACATGATTGGAAAGGTTGTATTGTTCTCAGTACCAACAGTGCTGAGATAGAACAGAGATTTGTTGTTGGTTGGACAAATTCCCCTCAGGATATTGCATGTTCGACTTCGATAGACAAGGTCACAATTTTCAGATGAGACGAACCCTGAAGGCAAGTTGGCTGTGATGATGGTTACAGACTGCGAGGAAAGATAATAGGCACAAGGAAACACAGATGCTGGAATCTTGAGTGCAAAACAAAGTGCTGGAGAAACTCAACGGGTCAGGCAGCATCTGTGGAGGGAATTACAAGTGACCTTTCAGGTCGGCACCAATCTGAAGAAGCGTTCATACCCAAAATATCACCTGTCCACTCCGTCCACAGTTGTTGGTTGACCCGCTGGAGTTACTCCTGCAAAGGCAGTGTCTCTGGAAGATATGGATAGGTGACGACACCTGTCCATCTTCTCTAGAGATGCTGCTTGACCCCTGAGTTATTCCAACCCTTTAGTTTGCTTATTATTATGGTATGTGTTGTATACGTTCTACTCTCGAGGCACAGCAAAAAGTTATTTTGTTACGTGCTATCCAGTCAGTCAAAGGACTATATGATTCCAATCCAGTGGTCCACAATGTACAGATACAGGATAATAGGAATAACATTTAATCTGAGAGTAGTCTGAGGGTCTCCAATGAGATGGTAGGTAGGCCAGGACCACTCTCTAATTGGTTATAGGATGGTTCAGTTGCCTGATAACAGCTGGAAGAAATTATCCCTGAACCTGGAGGTGTGTGTTTTCACACTTCTGTCCCTCTTGCCTGATGAGAGAGGGGGCTTTGTGTCCTTTTGTGTGTTAACCACCATCTGCTGTTCTTTTCATGGAAGAATTTCAATGTTCTGTCTGGGACATATAACAATAAAACACTTGAGAGTTCTTTCTAAGAGTTACTTCTGCACTGTGTCTTTTTTTGAGGTATTCACAGTCGCCTATATAAAAAGACAGGCGGGGATGATTCACTGCCTGGGAGTGCTAATTAGCCACTAGGGAGAAAAAAGAACAAGCTACTGGAGGGCCTTGGGTCAAGACCGTGAAGACAGAGTCAGGGGAGAGTGAAATTAGGGGTATGAAAAGGTTCAAAGCAATGAGAGAGGGTGTTGCAGAACTCTCATCAGAGAGGAGGAGAACTTCAAAGTAGGCATACCGGAGATGTGCAGTGAAGCAATGTGTGTAGGAAGGAACCTCAGTTGCTGGTTTACAGCGTAGACATAAAATGCTACTTGGAAAAAGTTCTCCTCTCTCCGATGAGTGTTCTGCAACACGCTCTCTCATTGCTTGTACCACCAACGCCACTACTTCCTTAGAAGGCTTAAGCCCCTGTCCCACTGTACGAGGTACTTCACGAGTTCTCCCGAGTTTTCCCCTGATTCGAACTCGGAGAATGTCCGTAGCGGGTCCGTAGGAGTTTGTGGATGGCTCGTAATGCTAACGGTAGGTACTCGGGAACTCGTGACGTTTTTTCATCCCTGTAAAAAATGTCCACGAGTTAAAAAAATACTCGTGGAGATTTGCTCGTGGGCAGAGTAAAACAAAAATTGTTACTTTTTACTCGTAGTTGACCATTACGAGCCGCTACGAGACATCCACGAACTCCTACGGACATTCTTCAAGTTCGAATCAGGGGAAAACTCGGGAGAACTCGTGAATTACCTCGTACAGTGGGACAGGGGCTTTAGGAAGTTTGGCTTGTCCGCAACAATTCTCACCAACTTCTCCGGATGTGCCGTAGAAAGCATTTTATTGGAATTCATCACACCATGGTTTGGGAACAGCGCCATCCAAGACCGCAAGAAATTGCAGAGAATTATGGAGACAGCATAGATCATCACACAAAACAACCTCCCTTCCATTGACTCCATTTACATCTCACGCTGTCTCGGCAAGGCCAGCAGCATAATCAAGGACCAGTCGCACCCCGGCCGCTCCCTCTTCTCCCATCGGGGAAAAAGGTATAGAAGTGTGAAAACAATTGCATTCAGATTCAGGGACCGTTTCTTCCCACCTGTTACCAAGCAACTCAACCATCCTACCAATAACTATAGAGCGGTCCTGAACTACTATCAATCTCATTGGAGACCCCCGGACTATCTTTGATCGAACTTTACTGGACTTTATCTCACACTAAACGTTATTCCCTTTATCATGTATTTGTACACTGTGGACGGCTCAATTGTTATCATGTATTGTCTTACTGCATGCAACAAAAGCTTTTCACTGTACCTCGGTACAATAAACTAAACCATAACTGTAGGCGACTTCAGACTGAAGAAGGGTCTCGACCCGAAACGTCGCCTATTTCCTTCGCTCCATAGATGCCTCCTCACCCGCTGAGTTTCTCCAGCATTTTTGTCTAACTTCGATTTTCCAGCATCTGCAGTTCCTTCTTAAACAAACCACAACTCTAGATTCCCTCTCCCCCGGTTCCTTTTGTTTCACAGATCATCGCCTCTCAGTCTGAAAAAACCCCGCCTCTCCATGTTCTCCAGAGATGCTGCCTGCCCGGCTGAGTTGTTCCAGCGCTTCGTGAGTGTCTCGGCTGGATGACTCAGCGGGTCGGGCAGCGTCTGTGGAGGGCGGTGGAATGATGGATAGCCCCGCCCAGCGGGGTGATTGACGCGGCGGGGGGCCATTGGGAGGGCGGAGCTAGCTGGCCGAGGGGGCGGGGCTAGTTGACCGACCGAGATGGGCGGGTTTAGATGGCAGGGAGGGGGCGGGGCCAGAAGACCGCTGGGGGTGGGGCTAGATAACCGCGAGGGGCGGGGTTAAATGACCGCGGGGCGGAGCTAGATGACCGACCGAGATGGGCGGGTTTAGATGGCAGGGAGGGGGCGGGGTTAAATGACCGCGGGGCGGGGCTAGATGAGCGCGGGGGCGGGGCTTGGAGCTGGGGAAAATGGCGGCGCCGCTGAACCAACAACTGCAGCAGCAACTGGCGGCGGTGGCGGCGGCGGCGGCACAGACCCAGGCCCAGACTCAAGCCCAGGCCCAGACTCAAGCCCAGGCACAGGCACAGGCACAGGCACAGACTCAAGCACAGGCTCAAAGTCAGGCGCAGCAGCAGCTCGTCCAGGCCCAGCAACTGGCTGCAGCTCAGGCCCAGGCCGGGCAGCCGGCGCTCACACAGCAGCAGCAGCAACAACAGCAGCAACAAGCCCAGCAACAGGACGACTCGGTGGCCAAGTTCAAGCTGCTGATCCCGCAGCTCAAGGACTCGCTCCAGGTACTGGGATCCGACTGTGTGAGGAGGGGGGAGGGGGGGGGGCAGAGGTCAATGGGATCCACTGTGTGGGATCACAGGCCAGGGGGTCCACTGTGTGGGATCAGAGGTCAAGGAGATCCATTGTGTGGGATCGCAGGTCAAGGAGATCTATTGTGTGGGATCACAGGTCAAGGGGATCCACTGTGTGGGATCACAGGTCAAGGAGATCCATTGAGTGGGATCACAGGTCAAGGAGATCCATTGTGTGGGATCACAGGCCAAGGAGATCCATTGTGTGGAATCATAGGTCAAGGAGATCCACTGTGGGATCACATGTCAATGAGATCCATTGAGTGGGATCACAGGTCAAGGAGATCCATTGTGTGGGATCACAGGCCAAGGAGATCCATTGTGTGGAATCATAGGTCAAGGAGATCCACTGTGGGATCACATGTCAATGAGATCCATTGTGTGGGATCACAGGTCAAGGAGATCCATTGTGTGGGATCAGAGGTTAAGGGGGTCCACTGTGTGTGATCAGAGGTCACAGGGATCCACTGTGTGGGATCAGAGGTCAAGGGGATCCACTGTGAGATCAGAGGTCAAGGGGATCCACTGTGAGATCAGAGGTCACAGGGATCCCCCGTGTGAGATCAGAGGCCACAGGGTTCGACTGTGGGAGCTCTGAGGGATCGACTGAGATCATAGGTCAGTGGGATCAGAGGCCTCATGGATTGACTGTGAGAATCAGGTCTCAGGGGATCCACTGTGTGGGTTCAATGGATATTTATTGTCACATATACAATTAAACATTACATAGTGAAGTTCGTTTTGCATATAATGCTGCCTGACTCAACTTCATCGAGTTCAATGTCCGGATCCCTACGTGTTCGACCGATCCGTTCCATCAACCCGGTCGCCAGGTTCAAGCAGTCAAGGACTTGCTCCAGGTACTTGCCGCGGGTCGGAGGGATCGACTGTGGGAATCAAAGGTCAGGGGGGATGTGTAGGAAGGAACTACAGATTACACCAAAGATAATAATAATAATAATACATTTTATTTATATAGCGCTTTTCAGGACTCAAAGTCACAAAATGCTGGAGTAACTCAGCGGGACACGCACCATCTCTGGAGAGAAGGAATGGCTGACGTTTCGGGTCGAGACCCTTCTTCATACTGAGAGTCAGGGGAGAGGGAGACACAAATCAGGAAGTGTAACGTGTGAAAACAAGACATCAAAGTGGACGAGGTTCAAGGAAAATTATTGTTAGCTAGGAGAAGGTGACAGCGAAGCATACAGAGATAACATTTAATCAGGGGACAGTCAGACTGGTGGGAGAACTGGGAAGGGGGAGGGATGGAGAGAGAGGGGAAAGCAAGGGTTACTTGAAGTTTGAGAAGTCAATATTCATACCGCTGGCGTGTAAGCTGCCCAAGCAAAATATGAAGGTTCATCTGTGTGGGATCAAAGGTTCAATGGATATTGTCACATATGCAATTAAACATCACACAGTGAAATTCCTTTTGCATATAATGCCACGGCACTATTTGTGGCGCCATTTCACCGAGTTCAAAGTACCGATTCCCACGTATTTGTTCTTCCGGAGCAGCTCTGTCGCCCACGACCGGCTCGGCCTGCAAATTGTCATCTCCCTCCTCTCCTTGCTGGCCATTTTGTGTCCCGGGGTCAACCTCCTGCAGCCAACCTAAAGGGCCTGTCCCACTTTCACGACCTCTTGACTCATACTCGCAGCATGGTTGTCACGAGGTCGTAGGAGGTCGTAGGTAGGTCGTGATGCTAGTCATAGGTACTCGTGGCATCAAGTAGGTCGGGGTGTTTTTCTAGCATGATGAAAAATGTCCACGAGTAAAAAAAGGTTGTGAATTATTTCATGAAAGTGGGACAGGCCCATAAAGGCGCTGGAGGCATTACCCAGGTTCACCTTACTACCAGCCACTGCTCTCCACTTGATCTTGATATGGCCAAATGTAGGCAAAGACCCAGATCCTGTCTAATTGAATTTCTTGAAGAGGTAACAAAATGTATTGACAAGGACAGTGCAGTTGATGTAGTTTATTTGGATTTCATGGAGGCCTTTCATCCAGTTTTGGTCTCCTAATTCGAGGAAGGACATCCTTGTGATTGAGGCAGTGCAGCGTAGGTTCACAAGATTGATCCCTGGGATGGTGGGACTGTCATATGAGGAAAGATTGAAAAGACTAGGCTTGTATTCACTGGAGTTTAAAAGGATGAGGGGGGATCTTATAGAAACATATAAAATTATAAAAGGACTGGACAAGCTAGATGCAGGAAAAATGTTCCCAATGTTGGTCGAGTCCAGAACCAGGGGCCACAGTCTTAGAATAAAGGGGAGGCCACTTAAGACTGAGGTGAGAAAAAACTTTTTCACCCAGAGAGTTGTGAATTTGTGGAATTCCCTGCCACAGAGGGCAGTGGAGGCCAAGTCACTGGATGGATTTAAGAGAGAGTTAGATAGAGCTCTAGGGACTAGTGGAATCAAGGTATATGGGGAGAAGGCAGGAACGGGTTATTGATTGGGGACGATCAGCCATGATCACAATGAATGGCGGTGCTGGCTCGAAGGGCCGAATGGCCTCCTCCGGCACCTATTTTCTATGTTTCTATGATATGAAGGGCAGAGATGGATAAGGGGCTAATGCAAGCAAATGGAGTTAGCATAGATAACCATCCTGATTGTCATAGACGAAGGGCCAATGAGCCAGTTTCTGTGCTCAATACCTCTAATAGATCTGTAACACTTTATAATAAGCTATTCTTTGTGAATGTGTCTCAGTGCAGCTTGGCCCTTGACATGAATGGAAAGCGCTTTCTCTAAGATACACAAGACGTTGTCAGGTTGGAAAGGGTACAGAGAAGATTTACAAGGATATTGCCAGGACTTGAGGGTCTGAGCTACAGGGAGAGATTGAACCAGCTGGGACACTGCCTTGGAGCGCAGGAGGATGAGGGGTCATCTTAGAGAGGTGTATAAAACCATAAGAGGAATAGATTGGGTAGACGCACAGAGTCTCTTGCCCAGAGTAAGGGAATCGAGAACCGGAGGACATAGGTTTATGGTGAAGGGGAAAAGATTAAATAGGAAACTGAGGGATAACATTTTTCACACAAAGGGTGGTGGGTGTATGGAGCGAGCTGCCAGAGGAGGGAGTTGAGGCTGGGACTATCGCAATGTTTAAGAAACAATTAGACAGGATAGAACAGGTTTAGAGGGATACGGACCAAACGCAGATAGGTGGTACTGGTATAGATGGGACATGTTGGCCAGTGAGAGCAAGTTGGGCCGATGGGCCTGTTTCCACTCTGTATCCCCAATGGATGAGTGGGTGATGCTTCATGTCATGGGCATGTCAGTAAGATAGTTCCCGTATTTGCAGGCAGGAGACGCCTGTCATCGTGTTCTGTAAAAGCTGTGTCTCATGCTGTATCTGGACCTGTCTACTTTACAGAGGAGTTTGTGTTTACCTTCTAGAATCTGATGAGGATCGCGGCCCAAAACCTGTCCCAGAACACGACCATTGACAATGGACAGTGAGTATCCCTCTTTTGATAAACGAGTGCTCCTGTTTGTTTGTGGAATAATGTGTAGGAAAGTAGCAGATGCTGGTTTAAACCAAAGATAGACATAAAAAGCTGGAGTAACTCAGCGGGTCAGACAGCATCTCTGGAGAAAAGGAATACGTGACGTTTCGGTTCGAGACCCGAAGACCAAGTCTGAAGAAAGGTCTCGACCCAAAGCGACACCCCTGTTCCTTTTCTCCAGAGATGCTGTCTGACCCAAAGATCCTATAGCAAGCAAGATAGATCACTCGACGAAAAAGACGTAATACGGTCATGGGCAGATTCATGGGTAATTTTTGGCCCCATTTCCGTAACCGGCATCCGTCTCTGCACCAAAGATCCCATAGCGGAGCAAAGATACTAGTGCGGAGACGGAAGCCGGTTACAGAAACATCGTCGTAAAAATAAAAGTTATTTGGTCAAAATCTTCTCATTTTCAGAATTTTAATTTATTAACACAAACTGTTCCCCCGCAATGTTGCTTACACTGCGAGTCGGGTCGGTTTGGGTTACGGAAATTGATGGGAAAAAGGCCCGCGTTCCGCTCCGTTGCGTACTACACGTCAGCCCATTGCATTTAGCAGGAGTGATTTATCTTGCTCCGTCCGCTATAGGATCTTTGGTCTGACCCGCTGAGTTACTCCAGTAGCTTGTGACAATAAAGAATCTTTGAATCATTGGAAGCAATTAACCTCGCCCCTGTGAACTGTCTGCTGCATGTATTCTGATTTCAGCTAATAACAAACGTTATCCTTTACCCTGCAGGAAGAGCAATGATACCGCATTACAACGCTTCGATAAGAGTTTAGAGGAATTCTATGCTCTGTGTGACCAGGTGGAACTGTGTCTGGTGAGTGGAACTGAAATTCAATACCTGAATTGTCATTGTATATGTTTTATTTCGAACGTGGAAATCAAAAAAAGTTAAAAACAAAGCAAAATAACAAAATAACAATAAAATGAAATGAACAATAAACCTATACACAACTCATTGAATATCTTCTCATAAATATCACAGATTAAATCTTACATGTTCGAAAAGGAGTAGGAGGAAGTATATACTTATTTATTCCTACCCCTTCTCCGCTACTTATCAATTAATTCATAAACTTTATCTCATCTACATATATATATATATATACACATACACAAATACATACATATATCCATACATAAGCTACATACATATATACACGCATATGCACGCATACATACATATATACAGTTTTTAAACAATTATTAAAATTCTATGACTGTGTCAATAAGCTAAAACTTAACCGTCATCACTGCCCTTCCTCATTCTTATACCTCTGAAAAATATTTTTTTTCCACTTCTTCTTAAACTGAGTTCCACATCCAAATCATTCCACAATTTCACAATAGAGCAGGCTCTGCTCATACCCAAAGCGTCACGGATCCGTGTGCTCCAGGGAAGCTGCCTGACCCTCCCAGTTACTCCAGCGCTCCCCACCAGCAGTGCAGCACTCGCTCGGTGCAAACCCACCAGCAATGCAGCACTCACCGGTGTAGCTGTACCAGTGGCGCAGCACTCAGTGTGGATACATCAGTGGTGCAACACTTACTTGGTGCAGATCCGTCAACAGTGCAAGTCTAAAGAAGGGTCTCGACCCAAAATGTCACCTATTCCTTTTCTCTCTGACCTGTTGAGGTTTAAAGCAGTATCTGCAGTTCCTTCCTACACAAAGTGCAAAACCTGCTCCATGCAGCTCCACCAGCAACACAGTGCTGGCATTGTGCAGCTATGCCAGTAGTGCAGCTACTCATTCAGTGCTGGATTCTGTCCTGTTTTATAATTGAAGTTTTGAAGATTTCAAGAGAAGCCAAAGTGGTGAAAGAAGACAAATTGTGTCCACCTCCAGCAACTGTAATGGTAAGAGGCAGGACCATCAGCAATAACGTCAGGAAACTCTTCAACATGTGGAGGATGCTAAAGGTTACAATGCACTTCCACCTCTGGCAATGGACAGTGTGTTCATTTTAATTTTATATGTGAGATTGACATATCTAACAAAGAACTTCTGGTGACATATATAATGGAGTTCGTTCCCAGATTAATCCGGTCGTCATTGATTCTTGGATTGTGTCCCGAGGTGTAGTGTCTTACTCTCGTTGCTGTTTCGTCATGAGTGGAGGGAGAAGATTGTGCTCACTTCCTACACTTCCCATTGATTTCTACATGTACAGGATTAGACTCAACTGCACAGTTTAGATTTTAGTTTATAGTTGAGTGCAGAAACAGGCCCTTAGGCCCACCGAGCGTGCCGACACTAACACTATCCGACACACAAGCAACAATTTCCAATTTTTACCAAAACCAATTAACCGACTAAACATGTACGTCTTCGTAGTGGGAGGAAACCGGAGCACCCGGGAAAAACCCACCTGGATTACAGGGAGAACGTACAAAGTCCATACAGACAGCACCCGTAGTCAGGATCGAACCCGGGTCTCTGGCGCTGTAAGGCAGCATCTCCACCACTGCACCACTCAGAATGCTGTAGCTTGTGGCCTTTGTGTCGTCTCTGTTCCCACTGTCGCTGACCGTGCCCCTTCCTTTGCAGAGGCTGGCGTTCGAATGTCTATCCCAGAGCATTGACAGCGCGAAGCACTCGCCAAACCTGGTTCCCACCGCAACCAAGCCCGACACGGTGCAGACGGAGAGCTTGTCCTACGCTCAGTACCTCAGCATGATCAAGTCACAGATCTCCTGTGCGAAAGACATTCACAATGCCCTCCTGGAGTGTTCGAAGAGGATCGCCAGCAAGGGGCAAATCTGACCCGCAATGCTTTACAGTCCACAGTCTGACTCTGAAACTTCTCGAGTTCGCATTTCCATGGACCTCTGCCATATCACTACGGGTGTTGTGTGAGTGCTGGGATGTTCAGGCATCCCCCATTCCGTTGTCTACCTGTTTGGTGTATCGGTTCTCTGAACCTCCACCCGTCTACGGTTAACATCCCGTGCTGTGGTCTGTTCCTGTTTTCTCAGCGGGGTTAGGGCCATAAGCGGTCCTGTTCCATCATTCAGAGTGATGCTGTATGTTCTCCAACTTGCCTCTGACTAAGTGGCGACGCCTGACGTGGCAAATTCCAGCTCGCCTATCTGCGTGTACATTGTGGTTAGTTGAGGATGACGGCACAGCTGAATGATTTCTTCTCCTCTCACAGTAAGGAGTGTTGGCCTCACAACCCCTTGAGACTTTCCTACGATTTACCTTTGGATCTTAGCCGTTCTGCATCTTAGGTAGACAAAAAATGCCGGAGTAACTCGGATCGAAACGTTACCCATTCCTTCTCTCCATAGATGCTGCCTCACCCGCTGAGTTACTCCAGCATTTTGTGTCTACCTTCGATTTTATCCAGCATCTGCAGTTCTTTCTCACACATTTTGGTCTGCATCTTAATTCTGTTTGCTGCATATCAAATTCTACCCAGACCTAATAAACACATCACTGGGTTGAACAGCATCCACGGTCTTTGGGGGAATAGACAATAGGTGCAGGAGTAGGCTATTTGGCTCTTCGAGCCAGCACCGCCATTCAATGTGATCATGGCTGATCATCCCCAATCAGTACCCCATTCCTGCCTTCTCCCCATATCCCCTGACTCCGCTATTTCCGCTGACTCCGGAAGGTGGCTACTTGCATGAATTAACGATCTGACAAGCCAAGCTCGGAGGCCCTAGTTCTCCACCATCCACTCAGTTAATAACTTGCTATATTTAAAAAAATCTTTGTTCAGCTCACCCTCAATTTTTTTTATTTAGAGTAAACGCAAGCAAGGTTTCTACAATGTGATTTAATCTCTCTACAGACAAACACAAAATACTGGAGTAACTCAGCGGGACAGGCAGCATCTCTGCAGAAAAGGAATGGATGACGTTTCGTGTCGAGACCCTTCGAAGAAACGTCACCCATTCCTTCTCTTCAGAGATGCTGCCTGTCCCGCTGTTACTCCAGCTTTTTGTGTCTATCTTCGGTTTAAACCAGCATCTGCAGTTCCTTCCCTACATATTTAACCTCGCCACACCTGTTGTCCTGATCGCAATGCTAATCCTAGCTGCAGCATGGCTCTCTGCCACCGCGGCTGCAGAGGTTGATAGCTGGGACATCCCGGGACCTCGGTCGTACAGTGCATTTGTTTGTCTGACTTTATGCCGACAACGGGTTCACAGGGTGTAACGATGTCTCGCTGTTGTGAAACAAAGTGACTCAAGGCTCGGAATCCTTCGGCAAACACCAGTGTGATCTCCGGGTTAATCCCAGACTGCTGTTGACATTCTCTGGATGGCTGCTGACTGATTCACACTTGATGCTTGTACGAGGGAGACAGACTGTTATAGACAGTGACAGATCTCAGTTGGCCTGATTACAGGCAGCAGCCCATGCTGGAGTTGTTTTGGGGTAATTTCTGTAATAAAGTGACTTGTGAACCTTAAGAGCCTGTCCCACTTACGCGATTTTTTTGGCGACTTGCCGGCACCCGTCATTATTCACAGCAGGTGGCCAAAATTTTTCAAAATGTTGAAAATCCAGGGATGACTAAAAAAAGGTACAATTCTTTGGGCTACTACTCACGACCATACAGGCGTCACCCCACGACATGTCGCGTAAGTGGGACAGGCCCTTAAGGCAGCAACTCTACCACTACGCCTGATATGGATCTGTCTGCACGTATGGTCGTGAGTAGTCGCCCAAAGAGCCGTACCTTTTTCTGGTCACCGCTGGATTTTCAACATGTTGAACATTTTTGGCCACCTGCTGCGACTATGACGGGTGCCGGCAGTCGCCGAAAAAATTGCGTGTGGGACAGGCCCTTTAGTATTTATACAAAGTGATTTGTGCAAGTTGCCTACTGCTCTTTTATATTTGGTGATATCGTAAAATATTTGAAGATGGTTTGAAAGAAGTGTGGAGGACAGGGTTGAGGGAAATTCATGTCGTTTACAACATCTATACGTGACTGTGATCATTTATCCCATCACTCCCTCCTTGATGTTCTTGTGTATGGTCTGATTTACCTCGATAGCATGCAAAATAAAGTTTTTTAATTGCATCTGTGACAATAATAATAATAAACCAAACCAGATGCTCCTCATCAATGCCATTCACACAGTGGTTTTCATGAAATCAGGACTGTTTCTACCAGCCGACTCTATTGTCTCTACAAGCCCCCAGGTTACAGAGGCAGGAAGGAAGTAGAAATGTGATATGCCTGTTCTTGGTTTCTTCTTGGTTTCTTGGTCCTCCAAAATATTCCAAATGGAATTTAAACTGGAGGTGGTGGAGGGAGGACTTAAGCCAGAAAGGGTTTTTGGGAAGAAAGAGCTACCTTAAATTTAGTTTCATCTGGTTGGGTAACTAAAGTAGGGTGGAGATTGTTCAGTGTAATCTTTGTGATTGTAAGGTGAATGTAACAAGTATTCAAATTGTGATACCAATACATGGTAAACGGGGACAACCTGGATCTAAAGATAGACACAAAGTTCTGGAGTAACTCAGCGGGTTAAGGGCCTGTCCGACTTGGCCGTCATTTGCGCCTCATTTACGCGTCAGCACAGCCGTCTGGTGCTCGTGACGTCATTAAAATACCCTGCGGTTTACAAACATAGGGTGCAAAAGTACTTTAAAAAAATAAAAAATTGAGGTCGGGTAAGGGGGGATGATAGTTGAAGAGTTGGTATGTCCTATTTACGTGATGCTCAAAAAAAAACATTTGTTTTTCTTTTTTTCTCTCTCTCTTTTCTTTTCTTAGGGCCTATTTCTTAACTCTTTTTCTTTTTGTTTTTAATTTCGCTCTCATAGGGTCCTCGTCCTTTTTTTTTGTTGTTACATTTTCTACACTTTTCTACACTTGCACTTTTTCCTTCACTTTCTTCTCTCTTTCAATCTTTTCTTTCTTTAGTGTAAAAAAAAAATAAAGGGGGGGGAAAATACCCTGCGGCGTGCGGCAGGACGTCGACGCAAGGACGTTGTCGCACGGTGACGTAACCATGCGTCACCACGCGATACACATGAGACGTCGGGATGCCAGCGTACGACGGCAATCCGTCAGCGTGTGTATCCAATGCGTCAGCGTGCGTACGCGATACGTCACGCAGGTGGCGCGCGAGGATTTCGTTCCTGTACTAAATCCTGGAGCACCGCGTGCCACCGCATACGATTCCACGTCTCACCATGCGCAACGCATGCGTCAACCTAATTTACATATAATGCGTAAATGAGGTGCAAATGACGGCCAAGTGGGACAGGCCCTTAAGGCAGCATCTCTGAAGAAGAGTTCCGACCCTAAACGTCACCTATTTTTCTCCGGAGATGCTGTCTGACCCGCTGAGTTACTCCAGCACTTTGTGTCTATCTACGGTATAAGCCAGCATCTGCATTTCCTTCCTACACAAACTGGATCTAACATTGGCTTGGTAACAAGTCAAGTCAAGTCACATTTATTTATATAGCACATTTAAAAAACAACTCTCGTTGGCCAAAGTGCTTTACATTTGTTATAAGAATAGCACAACAAAACAAACTACATACATATATACATGTAGCCCTCACTCAGAGGACGTCAGGAAAGGCTTGGGAGTATAGATAAGTCTTTAGTCTTGACTTAAAAGAGTCGATGGAGGGGGCGGTTCTGATGGGAAAGGGGATGCTGTTCCACAGTCTAGGGGCTGCAACCGCAAAGGCGCGGTCGCCCCTGAGCTTATGCCTAGACCGTGGGATATTCAGCAACCCTCAAGTCGGCCGATCTGAGGGGCCTGGAGGT
The DNA here is from genome assembly GCA_038087875.1 of Malacoraja senta. Classification (NCBI taxonomy): domain Eukaryota; kingdom Metazoa; phylum Chordata; class Chondrichthyes; order Rajiformes; family Rajidae; genus Malacoraja; species Malacoraja senta. The sequence continues at coordinate 29,110 of JAXLNO010003041.1, forward strand.
GGAGTGGTGGGTGAGAAGACTTTTTATGTAGGTGGGGGCAAGCCCATTGAGGGCTTTGTAGACATGGAGGAGGATCTTGAAGTTTATATGGAACCACACAGGGAGCCAGTGGAGAGAGGCCAGGATCGGGGTGATGTGGTCCCTTTTTCGGGTGCCCGTCAGGAGTCTCGCTGCGGCGTTTTGGACCAGTTGCAGGCGGGACAGGGAAGATTGGCTGATGCCAGTGTAAAGGGAGTTTACAGTGTAAACAAGAGGCAGAGAGGGTAATGGTGGTGGGTTCTTGGACTGCAAAGCTGTACATCACGTCGACAGGGATCAACACTACAGACCTTTAGTGTTTATTATATACATTGGCAATTTGGATATGAATGTAGGGGATTGGATTTGTAAATTTTCAGCTGCCGTGAAAATTAGATGGTGAGGAGAATAGTCTTCGATTACAGTGAAGATTGGTCAGGTCTCGATCTGAAACGTCACCTATTCATGTTCAGCAGAGATGCTGCCTGACCTGCTGAATTATCCAGAATCTGGGTAACCTTTGCTACATTTCCTCCATTGCAAGTATATTCTCCCTTGGGTAAGGGGATCAGACAATGTTCCAGGTGTGGTCTTAGCAGGGCCCTTTTAATTGGAATGATGTTTCTGCTCTAGAACTGCCCCCATTTTGACTTGCCCTGTCAGAGAGAATCCCTTTTTCAAGAACTCACGAGACACAGAAATGTGTCCTTTCAGCCCACCTCATGCATAACTCCCTGTCTTAACTGTTACTGAAAACGATGTTGTTTTTCTTTCTCATTTCTGCCTCACGATCCTTGACCTGAAACATTAGCTGTATCGTGAATGTGTATGTCTGAGCATGATGTCATTCTGGCATGTGCTTGTTTGTAAGAATGATTCTATTTCTGAATGAGTGTTAGCGTGGGCAAGTTTCCCATTGAACATGTTTCTATTTCCCTGTGTGTGTGTGTCCCATTTCAGTTACGTGCCTTGCGAGCTTGTTTCCATTTCTGTTTGTGTCAGTGCACAAGTATGTTCCATTTGTGTATTAAGCAACTTGTCATGTTCTCTGCCCATCATTGTGTCACAATGACCATGTTTCTATTTGTGTGTGTGTGAGTCAGTTTGTGTGAGTGTTTTCATTTCAGAGCGTGCAATTCTGTGTTTCCGTTCCTGTGTGAATGTGATTCCGTTCAGTGTGAGTGCGAGCGTGTGTTTCAAAGGTTTCAAAGGTCTTTTATTGTCACGTGGACCAATTAAGGTACAGTGCTGTGCGATTTACCATACAGCCATACGTAAAAGTTAACATAAACATCCACCACAGCGGATTCCCCACGTTCCTCACTGTGATGGAAGGCAATAAAGTCTAATTTTCCTTGATTTTTCTCCCGCGGTTGGGGCAGTCGAACCATCCGTCGGGGCGATCGAAGCTCCCGTGTCGGGGCGGTCGGAGCTGCTGCAGCTTGGAGTTCCCCTGCGGCTTGGAGACCAGGGACCGTGAGCTCCGCGATGTTAAAGTCCGTTGGCTCCCACGGTTGGAGCCCCAAAGTCGATCCCCGACAGGGATGGCGAGCTCCACGATGTTAAGTTCGCAGGCTCCCGCGGTTGGCGCTCTCGAAGTCGGTCTCCAGCAGAGGCCGCCAACTCCTCAATGTTAGGCCGCAATGCAGACGGAGATACGGTATGCGAAAAAATCGCATCTCCATCGAGGTAAGAAACTAGAAAAAAATGCCCCCAACCCCCTCCCCCCCACTCCCCACATAAAACAAGCTAAAGAACACTGGAAACATACATTTAACACATACTTAAAAAAACAACCAAGAAGGAAGGGACAGACGAGGCTGGTGTGTGTGAGCATGTGAACCTGTGTGTGTGAGCATGTGTGTGTGCAAGCGTGTGTGAATGGGACTCCGTTCAGTGTTGCGAGCGTGTGTGTGCATGCACATGTGTGAGCATGTGTTAACGTGACTCCTAGCCCACTTGTGTGCGCGTGTTTCCCTTTCTCTGTCAGGGGCCACGTGATTGTGTGCGTTCACTCTGCAGTCTGCCCTGAGCATCATATCTGTAGCTCAGCTGCTGCAGGCCAGGGTGGGGAAGCTGTTGATGGAACAGCACTGAAATCATTGACCCTTGTGAATAGTTTGGGGTTTAGGGCGTTGCTCAGTTTGATGAGTCAGATAGCAGCAGTGGGTGGACTGGACAAAATGTTCTGTTCCTCATTCCCCCAGCAACCTCAGCATGTGGACAAATGCAAAATGTCAGCAGCAACAGAGCGTGTGGAGACATTACGCAGAGCTAACCCTCGCAGCATGTGGCAACTCCACAAGCCTCTATCTCCAGCCTGCACATTTGGGCTTTTCAAAGTTTCCACAATGCTGTCCATTGTGCTGCACAGTAGTTTTAGTTTGTTTGTGGTTTAGAGATACAGCGTGGAGACAGGTTCTTCGGCCCACCGAGTCCGCGCCGACCAGCGATCCCCGCACACTAACACTATCCGACACACACTCGGGACAATTTACAATTTTACCAAAGCCAATTAGCCTACAAACCTGCACGTCTTTGGTGTGTGGGAGGAAACCAGAGCACCCGGAGAAAACACACGCAGGTCACGGGGAGAACGTACAAACTCCGTATAGACAGCACCCGTAGTCAGGATTGAACCGGGGACTCTGGCGCTTTGAGGCAGCAACTCTACCGCTGCGCCACCGTGCCGCCCAGCTTTAGTTTCCAAACAGGATTTTTCAAAGTGTTCCAGGCTTGTTGCAAATGGCAACCAGCCACGGTTTTACTGACACAATCACGGAACCCATGCACAATCACGGAACCCATGCAACACCCTGTGGCCCAATGTGTCGAAGGCAACATGATCTGGATGAGGGAATTGATGGCTTTGTGGCCAGGTTTGACGGATGATACGAAGATAGGTGGAGGGGCAGGTAGTGTTGAAGCAGGGAGGCTGCAGAAGGACTTGGACAGTAGACAATAGGTGCACGAGTAGGCCATTCGGCCCTTCGAGCAAGCACTGCCATTCAATATGATCATGGCTGATCATCCCCAATCTTTACCCCGTTCCTGCCTTCTCCCCATATCCCCTGACTCCGCTATTTTTAAGAGCCCTATCTAGCTCTCTCCTGAAAGCATCCAGAGAACCTGCCTCCACCGCCCTCTGAGGCAGAGAATTCCACAGACTCACCACTCTGTGAGAAAGATTGTTTCCTCGTCACCGTTCTAAATGACTTACTCCTTATTCTTAAACTGTGGCCCCTGGTTCTGGACTCCCCCAACATCGGGAACATGTTTCCTGCCTCTAGTGTGTCCAAACCCGTAACAATCTTATATGTTTCAATGAGATCCCCTAATAGAGGATTCTCCCAGGTTGGGAGAATGGGTAAAGAAGTGGCAAGTGGAATACAGCGCATCAAAGTGTATGGTCATTTGGTGGAAGGAATAAAGGCGGAATTGACTTGATGGGCCGAATGGCTTAATTCTGCTACAATGTTACCACCACCTATCTATACAAATCCCATTTTCCAGCATTCTGCCTGGAGCCTGGCCTGGCCATTCAAGGGCTATAAATATTTGTTAAACGTGAGAGTCTTTGCCTCCATCAACTCCTCTGCTAGTTCCAGATTCCACTCAATGTCTGGAGAAAAGAAAATCCTCCTCAAATGTTCTCCAAGTCTCCAACCTCTTGCCTTAAAGCAGTCACTGGCTCTCACTGGGATTGTATTTGTCACCCTTGCACTCACTCTCTCTCCGTTCCTCCCCACCTAGTTGTCGTACTAGTTGTCCTGTTGTCTTGTTGAGTTCTACCGTCTGTATAACTCATTATTACAGACAGTTGAACTCAACAACAGTGGGCCATTGTGGGCCTCGCATTTCATTGACTGTCATTGCTTTTTGCGTATCGTCCATTCATTTGACCTAAGTGGCGTTCCTCTTTCCCCTGACTCTCAGTCTGAAGAAGGGTCTCGACCGGAGACGTCACCCATTCCTTTGCTCCAGAGATGCTGCCTGTCCCGCCGAGTTACTCCAGCTTTTTGTGTCTGTCTCGTATTTCTCACAGTGTTGGCTACTAATCCTTCAATTCTGCTGTTGTGGCCCTGGCATCTCTCCAGAGGTTTGGCTGTGTTCGAGTACAAGGAAGTCACACTCACTTTGGAAGACCTATCATGGAGTTGTGGTGGTGTTGTGCTTTCTTGGCCATGGCGTTGATGTGCTTGGACCGGGACAAAATGATGGCAATAATTACAACTCGGAGCTCGAAGTTCTCGACCAACTCCACATCAGCACCATCGACGCTGACTTGGGCAGCGTGTACACCACTCTGCTTCCTGAAGTCAACAATAGACCATTCGTTCTGCTGACATTGACTCACTATTACAGGCTACAGGAGTGTCGGGCAAGGGTTCACGCTGTTACAGGCATTGGGACTGTGGTCGTGGCAAAATAACGTCGATGGGAATTGGAGCAATGAGAAGGTAGCATTTGGCACAGGGTAGCTTATATTAGAATTAAATCAGCACACATTGATGCTATACAGAGAGTAAGATTGAAAACTTGTTACAGGCTAAAGTAAAGTTTAAGAAAGAACTGCAGATGCTGGAAAAATCGAAGGTAGACAAAAATGCTGGAGAAACTCAGCGGGTGAGGCAGCATCTATGGAGCGTTTTTGTCTACCTACAGGCTATAGACAATAGACAATAGGTGCAGGAGTAGGCCATTTGGTCCTTCAAGCCAGCACCGCCATTCAATGTGATCATGGCTGATCATCCCCAATCAGTACCCCGTTCCTGCCTTCTCCCCATATCCCATGACTCCGCTATTTTTAAGAGCCCTATCTAGCTCTCTCTTGAAAGCATCCAGAGAACCCGCCTCCACCGCCCTGTGAGGCAGAGAATTCCACATTCTATAGTAATGTCAGGCAATAATTAACACTGTTACAGGTTAGAGTACTGTCAGGCAACAATTCAGTCTGAAGAAGGGTTTTGGACCGAAACATCGCCTATTTCCTTCGCTCCATAGATGCTGCCTCACCCGCTGAGTTTCTCCAACATTTTTGTCTATCTCCAATTCATATTACAGGCTATAGTACTGTCAGGCAACAATTCATATTACAGGCTATAGTACTTTTAGATGACAATTCACACCTGCAGAAGACATTAATGCAAGTAGAATTAGCTCAGGTGGACATCTTGGTCGGCAGGGACGAGTTGGGCCGAAGGGCCTGATTCTGTGCTATATGACTCTTATCGCTGTTTGTCAGGCAAGGATTCACACTGTTACAGGCTGCAGTGGTATCAGGCACAGTCAAGTCACTAGCCAAGGCTCACCTGTAGGGGGCAGTGGACCTCTGAGTTAGTGCAGCTCAGCACAGTGTGTGGGATTCAGGCTGGAGCCTAGAACAGACAGGACAGGGTTATTAAGCACACATCTCTACACTGAACTAAACTAAATTGAACTGACTGGTGGCATCGCGGCCAGGATCGGCAACTCAAACACCTAGGAGATTACAAAAAGTGGTGAACATTGCTCCGGTCCATCACGGGTACTGACCTCCCCACCATTGAAAGGATCTATAAGAGGCACTGTCTCAGAAATAGACACAAAGTGCTGGAGCAACTCAGCGGGCCAGGCTGCATCTCTGGAGAAAACAGAACAGGTGATGCTTCGTGTTGGAACCATTCCTCAGACTGAGAGTAGAGATGGGGGAGCTGGAGATAGCAAAGGCCAGAACAAATCAGGGCCAGCAACAGATGACCAAGGAAGGTTAGAGCCTATAATGGTCCATTGTTGGCTGGGGAAGAGGTGATAATGAAGGAATACGGGGATGTGAACAGTGGAACTAATAGGACGACTGGGTTGGGGGAGAGCGGGAATGTAGCGGTTACTTAAAATCAGGGAACTCAACATTCATGACGCTGGGTTGTAAGCTGACCAAGCGAAATATGTGTTGTTCCTCCAAGTTACATTCCACAACGACTCAAAAAGGCAACCAGCATCATCAAGGACCCACGCTCTCATTTCACTCCTGCCATCAGGATGAAGGTTTAGGAATCTGATAACTGCAACATCCAGGAACAACTTCTTCCCAACACGATCAGGCTATTTGACGCCACAAACGCAAACTAAACTCTGAACTACAAACTGACTGGGTTGCACCTGGGACTTTGGGCTTTGTTTGGTTTTTGCACTAAATTTGGTTTCATATTGGTGGCACGGGGGTGCAGCACTAGAGTTGCTGCCTTGGAAGAGGTGACGTTTCAGGTCGAGACCCTTCTTCAGACTGAGGGTCAGGGGAGAGGGAAACTAGAGGTATGAAAAAGTGCAAAGAACAAATGAATGAACCTTTGTCAATGCTCAGTTACACCAGCATTTTGTATCCCAGCTAGTTTAACACAGTGGCGGCGTGGTGGCGCAGTGTAGAGTTGCTGCCTTACAGCGCATTCTGTGCCAGAGACCCAGGTTCGATCCCAAGTACGGGTTCTGTATGTACGGAGTTTGTACATTCACCACGTGACCGCGTGGGTTTTCTCTGAGATCTTCAGTTTCCTCCCAGACTCCAAAGACGTACATGTATGTAGGTAAATTGGCTTGGTAAATGTAAAAAAATTGTCGCTAGTGTGTGTAGGATAGTGTTTATATGCGGGGATCGCTGGTCGGCGCGGACTCGGTAGGCCAAAGGGCCTGTTTCTGCGCTGTATCTCTAAACTAAACTAAACCCCACGCTGCCTCGGCGAGACCACCAGCATAATCAAGGACCAGTCCCTCCCACCCCAGCCACTCCCTCTTCTCCCATCTCCCATCGGGCAAAAGGTATAGAAGTGTGAAAATGCACAACTCCAGATGCAGGACAGTATCTTCCCATCTGTTATCAGACAACTACCAACTAGAAGCTGATTGGAGACCCTTTGATCGGCTTCATCTTGCACTAAACTGTACTAACGTTATTTCCTTTATCAAGTATCCCTACACTGTGGACGGCTCGATTCGCTGACTGGTTAGCACGCAACAAAAGCATTTCACTGTACCTCTCTATTAAACTCAATCCAAACTCTACTGAACTTAAATGCTAATATCCTGAGTTTGGCCCATTCCTTGCTGACATCCCGAATAAGATTCTTCCTCAACCTGTCCCGAATATGTTTCTAATGTCAGAGAGTCGTACAGCACAGAAACAGGCCATTCGGTCCAATTTGTCCATGCCAACCAAGATGTCTATCTGAGCTAATCTCATTTGCATTACCAAAGCTTGTAGCAGTGTGAATCATTGCCTGATAACATATCCTGAAGATGCTTCTGACGTGTGGTAACTTGTTGTTTGCATAGTTCTCCTGCTTGCTATCTTATCTTCAGTACATCATCAATGTATGCAGAATGGAACTGGATATAATCTAACCTATTCTAACTTGTGATAAGTGTAATTCTGTCCATGCTCCAATTCCCATCTATGCTGAAGAAGGGATTCGCCCCGAAACGTTGCCTATTTCCTTCGCTCCATAGATGCTGCTGCACCCGCTGAGTTTCTCCAGCATTTTTGTCTACCTCCCATCTATGCTATTTTGTTCTGACTACTGTTCCAGTGCATGCTAAAGAGCCTGTCCTGCTTAGGAGACCTAAGCAGCAACCTCTGGTGACCTTGCCCGCCACCCAAGGTTTCCATGAGGTCACAGGAGGTTTTGGTCACTCTCTCTAATGGTCGAAAGTGGTTTCCGCGTGGTCGAGGCTTCATTAAGGTTGCTGCTATTTTTTCATCATGATTAAAACTGGCCTCGACTAAAAATAGGTTGCCGTTTTAAAAATCGATCATTATTAGTCGCAGGTCTAGTCGAAGTCGGTTTTCTTCATAGTCGAGGAAGGTTTTCAACATATGCGTGGGAGGTGGTAGGAGGTTGCAGGTCACCTCGACCTTGATTTTTTTTGGGTGGCGGGCAAGGTCACCAGAGGTTGCTGTTTAGGTCTCCTAAGTGGGACAGGCCTTTAATACAGAGACCCGGGTTCGATCCTGACTATGGGTGCTCCCTTTATGGAGTTTGTACATTCTCCCAGTGACCTGCATGGGTTTTCTCCGGTTTTCTCCCACACTCCAAAGTCGTACAGGTTTGTAAGGCAATTGGCTTGGTACAATTGTAAATTGTCCCTAGTGTATAGAATAGTGTTAAAGAGCGGGGTCGTATTCAATCAAGTATGATCTCTGCCTCCTAATCCCATTTTCCTGCCTTCTCCCCATAACCCTTGACACCCGTTCTAATCAAAAATTTGCCTTAAACTATCCACTGACTTGGCCTCCACAGCCGTCTGTGGCAATGAGTTCCACAGATTAACTACCTTCTGACTGAAGAAGTTCCTCCTCACCTTTCTAAAAGAGCACCCTTTAATTCTGAGGCTGTGACCTCTGGTCCTAGACTCTCCCACCAGTGGAAACATCCTCTCCACATCCACTCTATCTATGCCTGTTATTGCTCACACATATGAGCATTGTGCATTGTACATTGTGCATTGTACAATGAGTAAGCAATATTATCTTCCTTGCACAAGCATGCCTTTAATTTTCAACAGACTTTAACTCCTGTAGAATAGCTGCCATTTCAAACCAGATATAGTATTATTCAAAGATGGACACAAAATGCTGGAGTAACTCAGCGGGGCAGGCACCTTCTGATCCTTCTGAATTTGTAGTCGGCAGGGCAGTACTCTGCAGTACTCTGCATATCGCCAACTTGGATGTGTTGTGCATACTAAAACCCCTGTCCCAAGGTACAAGTTCATTCCACGAGTTCTCCCGAGTTTGCCCTGATTCCTACTCGGAGATTTACGGTAATGGCCGCTGGTCGGTACTCGGGGCTCTCGTGAACATTTTTCATCATGTTGAAAAATCTTCCCGAGTCTTCCCGGCTTACCACGTTTCCCGAGTAGCTGCCGTTAGCGTTACGAGCCGCTAAGAGACGTCCCCGAGCTCCGACGTACCCGCTACGTTCATTCTCCGTGCTTACCACGAGTTTGATTTTTAAAACTCGGGAGAG
>JAXLNO010003041.1:38329-97855 GCA_038087875.1 Malacoraja senta
CAAACCATGTAGAGGTATGATTGGTGTATTCTAGTAGGGGTTATAAAGGGGCTGTCCCACTTGGGCCACCTAATTGGCGAGTTTAGAAGAGTTTTTAAAAAAAAGTCATGTTGAAGACCTCCTTCGACTATGTTGAAGACCAGCTACGACTAACCTCGGGAAAATTGGGCACCGAATAGTGGAGAGTGAAGACGACCTCCTTCGACCTCCTTCGACCTCCCTTCGACTATGATGAAGACTACGACTATCTTCGACTACCCTTGATTACCTACGACTAACATGCCGACCTACTACGACTAAACCTACGAGTAAAAAAAGTATCGATGTTTTTTCCATGGCGATCTTATTTTTACTCGCGGGCATTTTTTAACATATTGAAAGAACTGCCGCGCCCCGAGCTGAGGCCTCGAGTACGCGGGGACCACTCTCGAGCATGAAGGAGAGTTACGAAGACCTCCTAGGACCTTGTGTCGACCATGCTGCAAGTATGAGTCGAGGGCAAACTCGCCAGAACTCGCGGATTAGGTCGCACAAGTGGGACAGGCCCTTAAGGAAGAGGGGAAAGATTTAATAGGAACCTCAGGGACAACGTTTTTGAACGGTGGGTGTATGGAACAAGCTGGTTGAGGAAGGTAACATAACATTTTAAATCATTTAGACAGGTACATGGATGGGAAAAGTTTAGAGGAATATGGGACAAACGCGGGCAGGAGGGACTAGTGTAGATGTGCTATTTCTGTCGGAGTGGGCAAGTTGGGCTGAAGGGCCTGTTTCCGTGCTGTATGACTGTGTGCATTCACGCCATCTATCCCTCTCAGTCAATAGAAAATAGGTGCAGGAGTAGGCCATTCGGCCCTTCAAGCCAGCAGCACCATTCACTGTGATCATGGCTGATCATCCACAATTCCTGCCTTCTCACCATATCCCCTGACTCCGCTATCTTTAAGAGCTCTAGCTAACTCTCTCTTAAAAGCATCCAGAGAATTGGCCTCCACTGCCTTCTGAGGCAGAGAATTCCACAGATTCACAACTCTCTGGGTGAAAAAGTTTTTCCTCATCTCCGTTCTAAATGGCCTACCCCATACTCAGTCATCTATCTGTGACATTGGCGGAGGTCATCAATCCAAATCGCCCACTGTTCCATATTTCTCTGTGGGAAGAGAGGACGTGCCCAGTGTGACATGTTGGACACATCCACCCTCTCTGCGTTCTGCATCTCCCGCAGGCTGTTGTCCACGTTCTGTTGTCTATGTTTCCCACCCTCCAACTCATCCCATTCACTCATTAACCAGATGGCTGTGTCTGAAGAAGCATCCCGACCCCAAACATCACCTATCCATGTTCTCCAGAGATGCACACCTCCAGATTTAGGGACAGTTTCTTCCCAGCTGTCATCAGGCAACTGAACCATCCTACCACAGCCAGAGAGCAGTGCTGAACTACTATCTACCTCATTGGTGACCCTCGGACTATCCTGGATCGGACTTTGCTGGCTTTACCTTGCACTAAACGTTATTCCCTTAGCATGTATCTATACACTGTAAATGGATCGATTGTAATCATGTATTGCTTCCCTGTTGACTGGATAGCAGGCAGCAAAAGCTTTTCACTGTACCTCAGTGCACGTGACAATAAACTAAACTGAACTGTACTCAACTGCTGCCTGACCCACTGAGTTACTCCAGCACTATGTGTCTTTTTTTTAAAGCAGTTCCTTGTTTCTCCTTTCTCTAACACTGTCTGCAGCTCAGCCCAGTGTTACCCCATCAGAAAGGGCCACTTCCCGTTAAACCCCCTGCAGGTTAAAGAGCTCCTTTTATCTCCTTCCCCGTTCTGATGAACCTGAAAACCTAACTCTGTTTCCCTTCCCGCAGATGCGGGCTGCCCCGCCGAGTATTTCCAGCATTTTCTGTTTTCATTTTACACTTCCAGCATCTGCCGTTTGCTTTTTCATTTTCACAATTCTGGCCTGCTCGCTCCAAATGAGTCAAAACCATGCAGGTGCCAGAGCCAACACGCCAATGCGTCCCCATTGCAGTCAGACACAACATGCTGGAGTAACTCAGCGGGACAGGCAGCATCTCTGGAGAGAAGGAATGGGTGACGTTTCGGGTCGAGACCCTTCTTCAGACCACTCTCTATCTCACTCTCGTCTCTCTATCTCACGTCCCCTCTGTCCCTCTCTCTCACTCAATATCTCTCTTCTCTCCCTCCAATTTACTCAGATGTCTCCCTATCTCTCTCTCTCTCCCTTTCTGTCTGTCTCTCTCTCACTCTCACTCTCCCTCCCTTCATCCCCACTATCTCTAGTTGTCTTTCCTCTTTCCCTCCCTCTCCACAACCCAGCTCACTCCCATGTTCATTCTCCCTCCTTCTGCCCCACCACCTCTACCTGTTTCCACCATACTCTCGTCTGAAGAAGGGGCTCGACCCGAAACGTCACCCATTCCTTCTCTCCAGGGATGCTGCCTGTCCCGTTGAGTTACTCCAGCATTTTGTGTCTATCTTCGATTTAAACCAGCATCTGCACAGTTCCTTCCTGCTCCATTGCAGTCAGTGTCTGTTGCCGGTCGGTGCACAAGGATGCCAGGAGTTTCAGATTCCGGCAGAGTTCCTGGACCTTCTCAGACCCCACCCCGAGGGCTGAGCTGTTTATTACCTGGCCCAGGTGAGGTGCTGCCTGCGACTGGCATTACTCACCTGCACCTCGCTCTTCTTGTTAAAGGTGTGCCAAGCGATTTCATCAGCTGTTTACAGCAAGAGCTGATGAAGCATCGTGTGGCCGACAGTCAACAGCACCGCAAAGAAACTGGGACCCCGACCCACTGAGTCAGTGTGTGTGTGTGTGTGTGTGTATATGTGTGTGTGTCGCTGTGTGTGTGAGTGTATATGTGTGTGTGTGTGTATATGTGTGTGTGTGTGTGTGAGTGTGTGTATATGTGTGTGTGTGTGTGTGTGTGTGTGTGTGTGTGTGTGAGACTGTGATACATGATAAGGGAATAACGTTTAGTGCAAGGTAAAGCCAGCAAAGTCTGATCAAGGATAGTCCGAGGGTCTCCAATGAGGTAGATAGTAGTTCAGCACTGCTCTCTGGTTGTGGTAGGATGGTTGAGTTGCCTGATAACAGCTGGGAAGAAACTGCCCCTGAATCTGAAGGTGTGCATCTCTGAAGAACATGGATAGGTTCACACACGCACGCACGCATGCACACGCACACGCACACGCTCACACACACACACACACACACTCACTCTCACACACACGCACACACTCGCACACTCACACACACACACACACTCTCACACACACACTCTCACTCTCACACACACTCTTACATACATGCACACACACACACAAACATTCTCATACACACACTCTCTCACACACACTCACACACACACACACACTCACTCTCACACACACACTCTCACATACACTCACACACACACACTCTCACGCACACTCTCACGCACACTCTCACGCACACACACACACACACACACTCTCACGCACACTCTCACGCACACACACACACACACACACTCTCAAACACACTCTCACGCACACACTCACACACTCACTCTCACACACACACTCTCACATACACTCACACACACACACACACACACACACACACACACACTCTCTCTCTCACACACACACACTCTCTCTCACACACTCTCACACACACACACACACTCTCTCTCACACACACACTCTCTCTCACACACTCTCTCTCTCACACACACACACACACACACACACACACACACACACACACACACACACACACACAACCACCTTGTGTCCTAGTTTTGTTCTTCAGGGCAGCATAGTGGCGCAGCGGGTAAAGTCGCTGCCTCACAGCGATGGAGACAAAGTTTGCTGCTGACCTTGAGTGCTGTCTGTGTGGAGTTTGCACGTTTTCCCTGTGACCAGGTGGGTTTACTCTGGGTGCTCCGTCATTCCAAAGACGTTTGTGCAGTTTTGTAGGTTAATTGTCCGCTCTGTAAATGACCTCTTGGGAGTCCAGGCAGTGGATGTGAAAGTGAGACGATATAGAACTGGCATGAACAGCTGGTCGGCGCGCACTCGGTGGGTCAAAGGGCCTGTTTCCACGCTGTACCTCCAAACTAAACTAAACTGAACTCAAGGGGCAGGAGCGTGGGGCGGAAGTACAGCCAGAACTAGAGGAGCAATATCTTCTCAATCTGTGTGTGAATGATCGACAGACCCACCTAATGTGGAGGGTACACAAAAGTGCTGGAGAAACTCAGCGGGTGCAGCAGCATCTATGGAGCGAAGGAAATAGGTAACGTTTCGGGCCGAAACCCTGAAATGTGGAGGATGGGTCCGCAGGAGGATTTCCGAGCCAAGGTCCCTGGATGTTGACTGTCCCGCTGAGTTACTCCAGCATTTTGTGTCTATCTTCGGTTTAAACCAGCATCTACGATACAATACAATATGATGCGATAGAAGAAGGGTTTCGGCCCTAAACGTCGCCTATTTCCTTCGCTCCATAGATGCTGCCTCACCCGCTGAGTTTCTCCAGCATTTTTATCTACCTACGGAGGGAAATTGATCTGCCAACAGTCATAAAAGCACAAAATACATGAAACATGAAATTAAAGAGACGAGTGGAAAGGATTGGAGATGTGCAAAGATTGGGGCGGGTGGGGGTGGTGGGGAAGGGGAGTCAGTCTACCCCACGACAGAAGGGGGAGGAGTTGTACAGTTTGATAGCCACAGGGAAGAAGGATCTCCTGTGGCGTTCTGTGCTGCATCTTGGTGGAACCAGTCTGTTGCTGAAGGTGCTCTTCAGGTTGACCAGTGTGTCATGGAGGGGGTGAGCTGTATTGTCCAGGATGCTCTGCAGTTTGAGGAGCATCCTCCTCCCTCCAAGACCAACCTCCCGTGAATCCAACTCCGACTCCAACTCCGCCCCCAGGACGGAGCCGGCCTTCCTGATGAGTTGGCGTCTGCGGCCTCCGCCCTGTGCTGCCCCGGCACACAGCAGCGAAGAAGATGGCACTGGCTACCACCGATCGGTAGAACTCTACCCTCCTCCCCCTCAACATATCCGGGACCCTGGAGCTCTGAGCCAGGAGGGGGAGCACAACTTGTGTCAGTGCTTTGCCCTGAGACTGGTTTATTTAGTTTATTATTAACGAGGTACAGCGTAAAGCTTTTTTGTTGCGTGCTATCCAGAAGGCAGAAAGACTGTACATGTTTACAATCGATCCGTCCACAGTGTACAGATACAGGATAAAGGGAATAACGTTTAGTGCAAGGTAGAGTCCTGTAAAGACCGATTAACGTCTGAGGGTCTCCAATGAGGTAGATGGGAGGTCCGGACCGCTTTCTTGTTGGTGAGAGGATGGTTCAGTTGCCTGATAACAGCTGGGAAGAAACTGTCCCTGAATCTGGGGGTTAGTTTGGAGATACAACGCGGAAATAGGCCCTTCGGCCCATCGAGTCTGAGCCGAGCAGCCATCCCCGCACACTGACACCACCCTACCTACACACACTTTTACGGACCATTTTACAGAAGCCAATAAATCTACAAACCTGCACGTCTTTGGAGTGTGGGAGGAAACCGGAGCACCCGGAGAAAACCCACACGGTCACAGGGAGAACGTGCAAACTCTGTACAGACAGCACCTGTAGTCAGGATCGAACCCGGGTCTCTGGGGCTGTGAGGTAGCAACTCTACCGCTGCTCCACCATGCCTTTTCACACTTCTGTACCTCGTGCCTGATGGGAGAGGGGAGAAGAGGGAGTGGCCGGGGTGAGACGGGTCCTTGGTTGTGCTGCTGGCCTTGCCGAGGCAGCGCGGGGTGGTTATTGGTGGAGGGGTTTGTCCATGGTGACGTTGGTGGTGGGCTCCAGGGCTTGGAGTTACAATCAATGTTAACCTGTTGCCAGCGACGTCACTGACCACATCTATGTCTGAAATCTGCCTTCAGTCTGTTGTTCTGTTGCAAAACAGTTCCCTTCTCGCCTTTCCCACTTCCCATTTCACATCCTCCGCAGATTCTCAGAAGCAGCTGTGACAGGGGTGGTGATGTTTGTGTCACGCACCACCTCCCCCCACCTCCCCTACCCTCCCCCCCTCCCCTCCACTCCCCACCACCCCCTTGCCCTCCACTCCCCTGCCCTCCCCTCCACTCCCTTCCCCTCCCCTCCTTTCCCCTCCCCTGCCCTCCCCTCCCCTCCTCTCCCCTCCTTCTCTTCCTCCCCCCGCCAACACTATCCATCGCCTCCTTCACTCCCCCCACCAGCCAGACATGCTCAGTGACTCCCTCCCTGCCACCCCACCCCCACCAGCCCAACGCCCCCTCCCTCCCCATGGCCCCATAGCCCGACCTAACCATCACCCCCCTCCTTCCCCCTCCATCCCCCACCCTGACCCACCCTCCCTCACCCAGACCCACCCAGACCCAACCATTACCTCCCTCCCTCCCACCCCACCGGCCCTGTGCTTCCCTCTCCCATCCCCTCACCCCACCCCCACCCTCACCCTGACCTGCCCATCCCCCCCCCCCCCCTCCTCTAGCCTGACCTCTGTGTCACGGGGAGAACGAACAAACTCCTCACAGGCAGCACCCGTAGTCAGGATCGAACCTGGGTCTCTGGCGCAGTGAGGCAGCAACTCCACCGCTGCGCCACCGTGCAGCCCCGGGTTCATGAACAAGCGACGTAAATTAAGCTTGCCCCGGCCTGTGCCCACGGAGGAAGGGTCCCGACCCGAAACGTCACCCGTCCCTTTTACTCCAGAGATGCTGCCAGCCCCGCTGAGTTACTCCGGCACTCTGTGTCCATTACAAGTCTGTAATTCAATCTGTTTCGTTGGGTGGGTTGGGGGGGGGATGGGGGGGGGGGGGGGGGACACATACGTCCTGGTCACTCTGTGTGTTTCTCGCCGTGTTTCTCTCTGAGATGAACCCGAGTGTTTAGCCGGTGAATTGTTGGGAAATGGCGCTGTCACCGAGCCTTAGTTCCTGGTACTCAGACAACAATGACTCACTCTTACCAGAAGGCCCGTGTTTGGGAGTGACCCAGAGTGAAACTTCTGCAAACTTGTCGACTTCTGAAGAACCGTATGGTGTGCGCAGGTCCTGCCCCTTCCCCTCGGCCTAACTTGCCCACACCGACCAACATGTTCCAGCTGCACTCGTCCCACCTGCCCGCGTTTGGTCCCTATGTCTCCAAACCTGTCCTATCCATGTGTTTGAGAAGGAACTGCAGATGCTGGAAAATCGAAGGTAGACAAAAATGCTGGAGAAACTCAGTGGGTGCAGCAGCATCTATGGAGCGAAGAAAATAGGCAACGTTTCGGGCCGAAACGTTGCCTATTTTCTTTGCTCCATAGATGCTGCTGCACCCGCTGAGTTTCTGCAGCACTTTTGTCTGTCCCATCCATGTACCTGTCTAACTGTTTCTTAAACGTTGGGATAGTCCCTGCCTCAACTACCTCCTCTGGCAGCTCGTTCCATACACCCACCACCCTTTGCGTGAAAAAGTTACCCCTTAGATTCCTATTAAATCTTCTCCCCTTCACCTTAAACCTATATCCTCTGGTCCTCGATTCACCTACTCTGGGCAAGAGACCCTGTCCGTCTACCCGATCTATTCCTCTCATGATTTTATACACCTCAATAAGATTATCCCTCATCCTCCTGCGCTTCAAGGATTAGAGTCCCAGCCTGCTCAACCTCTCCCTGTAGCTCAGACCCTCTAGCCCTGGCAACGTCTTCGTAAATCTTCCCTGCACCCTTTCCAGCTTGACAACTGGAATTTGGGATCTGCGGATTTGGGAACTGTTGTTCGAGTGGACCAGACAGGGTCTCGACCCGAAACGTCACCTATTCCTTCGCTCCATAGATGCTGCCTCACCCGCTGAGTTTCTCCAGCATTTCTGTCTACCTCCGATTTTTCCAGCATCTACAGTTCCTTCTTAAACGTACACATAGCTACAGTGTGTTTCACAGGTGGAGCAAAGAATAGCCACATTGTTATGGTTGTGAAGGAAGTGGGTGTTTGAAGTGGTGAATGGGAGGTTAAACAAACTGGTTCTCATTCTGACTGTTTAATGGATGTAAAAGGTTCTGTATAATTACAGCTTCTACCTTTTAACGAAGGTGATCCTTTATTTTGATGATGAACTCCTGTACCCCTGCCGATTAGTGTCAAGTTTCAGTTCACAATAATTGATCCAGGATCAGTGAAATCAAGCAGAAAAATAGAGTGGACGTAAGGTGAGAAATGCCATGAAAGAAAGAAGTATACTGAGCTTGTATTAATTACCCTGACATTGTGCAGAGTGTATGGACATGTCGCATGTTTAAGAAAGAACTGCAGATGCTGGTAGATCGAAGGTGGATACAAAATGCTGGAGTAACTCAGCGGGTGAGGCAGCATCTATGGAGAGGAGGAATTGGCGATGTTTCGGGTCGAGACCCTTCTTGTATATAGATCTCTGCTGTGCTTACGATATCATTGCCAACCAATATTTATTACAATATAATAAAGCCTTTGTTAAGATTGTTAAGGGTTTGGACCCGCTAGAGGCAGGAAACGTGTCCCCGATGTTGGGGGAGTCCAGAACCAGGGGCCACACACAGTTTAAGAATAAGGAGTAAGCCATTTAGAACGGAGACGAGGAAACACTTTTTCTCACAGAGAGTGGTGAGTCTGTGGAATTCTCTGCCTCAGAGGCCGGTTCTCTGGATACTTTCAAGAGAGAGCTAGATAGGGCTCTTAAAAATAGCGGAGTCAGGGGATATGGGGAGAAGGCAGGAACGGGGTACTGATTGGGGATGATCAGCCATGATCACATTGAATGGCGGTGCTGGCTCGAAGGGCCAAATGGCCTACTCCTGCACCTATTGTCTATTATCTATTGCCTTTCTTACTTTTATTTAATGGAGACACAAGGAACTGTAAATGCTGGAATCTTGAGTATAACACAAAGTGCTGGAAAAACTCAGCAGGTCAGGCGGCATCTCTGGAGGGAATGGACAAACAACAGTGAAAGGCCTGGATAGAGCGGAAGTGGAGAGGATGATTCCACTAGTGGGAGAGTCTAGGACCAGAGGTCACAGCCTCCAAATTAAAGGACATTCCTTTCAGAAGGAGATGAAGAGGAATTTCTATAGTCAGAGGGTGGTGAATCTGTGGAATTCTTTTCCACAGAAGGCTGTGGAGGCCAAGTCAGTGGAGATATTTAACACAGGGATAGATAGTATGGGTGTCAGGAGTTTTAGGGGTAGGGCAGGAGAATGGGGTTAGGACAGAAAGAGATAGATCAGCCATGATTGAATGGTGGAGTAGTCTTGATGGGCCGAATGGCCTAATTCTGTTCCTATCACTTATGACCTTATGACAATGTATTGTGTTGGGATCCTTTTACAGACTGTGATTGGCGCATTTGGGATTGGAACCTTTCTTTAGCCATCGTGAGCCTGATGAAAGGTCCCGATCCAAAGTGTTAGGCCTTAGATCCTAGTTGGACCTGAACTCAATTTAGTTTAATATAGTTTAGTTTAGAGATACAGCGCGGAAACAGGCCCTTCCGCCCACCGAGTCTGTGCCGACCAGCAATCCCTGCACATTAACATTATCTGATCATGTGAGGAATAGGTCGGGTGGACACACAGAGTCTCTTGCCCAGAGTAGGTGAACCGAGGACCAGAGGATTAAGGTGAAGGGGAATAGATTTAATAGGAATCTGAGGAGTAACTTTTTCACACAAAGGGTGATGGGTGTATGGAACAAGCTGCCAGAGGAGGTGGTTGAGGCAGGGATTGAAGAAGGGTCTCAACCCAAAATGTCACCCGTTCCTTCTCTCCAGAGATGCTGCCTGTCCCGCTGAGTTACTCCAGCCTTTTGTGTCTATTTTCGGTTTAGACCAGCATCTGCAGTTCCTTCCTATGCAGGGACTATCCCAACATTTAAGAAACAGTTAGACAGGTACATGGATAGGAGAGATATGGGCCAAATGCAGGCAGGTGGGACTAGTGTAGCTGGGACATGTGGGCCAGTGTTGGCAAGTTGGGCCGAAGGGCCTGTTTCCACGCTGTATCTCTCAATGACTGAGTTGAATTTCCCAGCTGCTGAGGTGGGATTAGTACTCAGATCCCTGAGTCCAGGGTCCAAACCTCAGAAATGATAGCTGGAGTTACTTTCTCAACCAATACTTGCTGATAGGGCTGGTAAATGAAGTATTAAAGGGTTAATTGGCCTGTTTGTTTTCCCTCTCTTTAACTCCACTTGTAATCTAACGTGGGGAGTGAGCAGGTGCTATAGACCTGCACGGGAAGGTAGACGCTCCCGCCCCCACGAGTCTCGGGCAGATGGGGCTCGTCAGCCTGGGAAGGCAGTCCATCTAGGAGAGGGAAAACTGATTTAAAACCTCCACTGCCTTGTGGCCATATCCAGTCATGGAAAAGGCTCCTGGAGTAAACCTCAAGAAAATCCAGAGCCGGAGCCCCTAAGGCAGTTCGTCGTTGTCTACAACCTCGCTCTGGCAGCTCCTGCGACAGCACTGGTGCCAAACTGTAACAGCCCTGCTGTTCATTTGGATCGATCAGCGACGTGGAGAGGGGGGACGTGCTGCATGGGCAACAGCCTGTCCTCCATATGACATCGCCCAGGCTTGCATCCGACCAGGATGCATTACCCATGGTCAGTCATGACCGAGGGAGGCCTACTACTAATCTATTAAGCAGACGGGTTAACTTAAGAAAGGCGGGAGAGAGAAAACACGGAATTATAGACCAGTTAGCTTAACATCGGTGGTGGGGAAGATGCTGGAGTCAATTATAAAAGATGAATAGCTGCACATTTGGATAGCAGTAACAGGATCGGTCGGAGTCAGCATGGATTTACGAAGGGGAAATCATGCTTGACTAATCTTCTGGAATTTTTTTGAGGGTGTAACTAGGAAAATGGACAAGGGAGAGCCAGTGGATGTAGTGTACCTGGACTTTCGGAAAGCATTTGATAAGGTCCCACATAAGAGATTAGTGGGCAAAATTAGGGCACATGGCATTGGGGGTAGAGTGCTGACATGGATAGAAAATTGGTTGGCAGACAGGAAACAAAGAGTAGGGATTAACAGGTCCCTTTCAGAATGGCAGGCAGTGACTAGTGGGGTACCGCAAGGCTCGGTGCTGGGACCGCAGCTATTTACAATGTACATCAATGATTTGGATGAAGGGATTCAAAGTAACATTAGCAAATTTGCAGATGACACAAAGCTGGGTGGCAGTGTGAACTGTGAGGAGGATGCTATGAGAATGCAGGGTATCTTGGACAGGTTGGGGGAGTGGGCAGATGCATGGCAGATGCAGTTTAATGTGGATAAATGTGAGGTTATCCACTTTGGTATAAAAAACAGGAAGGCAAATTACTATCTAAATGGGGTCAAGTTGGGAAAAGGGGAAGTACAATGGGATCTGGGGGTCCTTGTTCATCAGTCTATGAAAGTAAGCATGCAGGTACAGCAGGCAGTGAAGAAAGCGAATGGTGTGTTGGTCTTTATAACAAGAGGAGTCGAGTATTGGAGCAAAGAGGTCCTTCTGCAGTTGTACAGGGCCCTAGTGAGACCACACCTGGAGTATTGTGTGCAGTTTTAGTCCCCTAATTTGAGGAAGGACATTCTTGCTATTGAGGGAGTGCAGAGTAGGTTTACAAGGTTAATTCCCGGGATGGCGGGACTGTCATATGCTGAGAGAATGGAGCGGCTGGGCTTGTACACTCTGGAGTTTAGAAGGATGAGAGGGTATATTATTGAAACATATAAGATTGTTAAGGGCTTGGACATGCTAGAGGCAGGAAAAATGTTCCCGATGTTGGGGGAGTCCAGAACCAGGGGCCACAGTTTAAGAATAAGGAGTAAGCCATTTAGAACGGAAATGAGGAAAAACTTTTTCTCACAGAGTCTGTGGAATTCTCTGCCTCAGAGGGTGGTGGAGGCCGGTTCCCTGGATACTTTCATGAGAGAGCTAGATAGGGCTCTTAAAAATAGCGGAGTCAGGGGATATGGGGAGAAGGCAGGAACGGGGTACTGATTGGGGATGATCAGCCATGATCACATTGATTGGCGGTGCTGGCTTGAAGGACCGAATGGCCTACTCCTGCACCTATTGTCTATTGTCTATTGTCAGACACTTCTGTAAACATCGAGATCACCAAGGAAACCTTGACCTCACCCTATCAGAGAGACGCCCTTCTGCCCGATCCTCTCCTCCCCTCCCTCTGTGTAACATGAAACTCATGTTATAATTGACACATGCATTGAAGGACTAGGTGACATAGGGCTTGGTGTAGCCCAGCAGGTCAGGCAGCATTTGGGGAGGGGTGACATTTCGGGTCAGGACCTTTCATTTTTGCTGGAACCGGTGAATGAAGTTCAGGTACCTTAGATCCTAGTTGGATCTGAACTTATCGGAAGTTATCTGAACTTATAGTCTGAAGAAGGGTCTCGACCCGAAACATCACCCAAGAAGAGTTTTGGCCCGAAACGTTGCCTATTTCCTTCGCTCCATAGATGCTGCCGCACCCGCTGAGTTTCTCCAGCACTTTTGTCTACCACCCATTCCTTCTCGTCAGGGATGCTGCATGTCCTGCATTTACTCCAGCATTTTGTGTCTCTCATTGGATCTGAACTTAGTTTAGTTTAGTGATACAGCGCGGAAACAGGCCCTTCGGCCCACCGAGTCAGCGCCGACCAGCGATCCCCGCACACTAACACTATCCTACATGCACACTAGTGACAATTTAGCAACCAATTAGCCTACAAACCTGCATGTCTTTGGAGTGTGGGAGGAAACCGGAGCTCCTGGAGAAAACCCACACAGGTCCCGTGGAGAAAGTACAAACTCCTTACAGACAGCACGCGGGTCTCTGGCGCTGTGAGGCAACAACTGTACCACTACGCCACTGTGCCACCCATGTGGAGGCCTGGAAGCAGAACGTTCCTGAACCAAAACGTCACCTATCCATGTCCTCCAGAGATGCTGCCTGAGCTGCTGAGTTTCTCCAGCACTTTGTGTTCTACGCCCGATTACAGCATCTGCAGTTCCTTCCATCCATAGTTCAATCATGCTTTAGTAGAGTCATAGAGTGATACAGTGTGGAAACAGGCCCTTCGGCCCAACTCGCCCACACCGGCCAACATGTCCCAGCCACACTAGTCCCACCTGCCTGCGCGCTTGGTCCATATCCCTCCAAACCTGTCCTATCTATGTACCTGTCTAATTGTTTCTTAAACGGTGGGATAGTCCCAGCCTCAACTACCTCCTCTGACAGCTCGTTCCATACACCCACCACCCTTTGTGTGAAAAAGTTACCCCTCCGATTCCTATTAAATCTTTTCCTCTTCAGCTTGAACCTATGTCCTCTGGTCCTCGATTCCCCCTACTCTGGGTAAAAGACCCGATCTATTCCTCTCATGAATTTGTACACTATATAAGATCTCCCCTCATCCTCCTACGCTCCATGGAATAGAGACCCAGCCTACTCAACCTCTCCCTATAGCTCACCCAACCTCTCCCTATAGCTCACCCAACCTCTCCCTATAGCTCACCCAACCTCTCCCTATAGCTCACCCAACCTCTCCCTGTAGCTCCCTTATTGTCATCTGTTCCTCCTTGCCTGGTCACCTTTGTGCCTCGGGGGTGTCTCCTGCAGCTGACCTTGAAGGTGTGGGAGGTAAGAATCCGGTTCAATTGTGTGATTTGACTGGATAGGTTTAGAGATACAGCGCAGAAACAGGCCCTTCGGCCCACCGAGTCCACACCGACCAGCGATCCCCGCACACTAACACTATCCTACACACACTTGGGACAATTATTTTTCATTTATCTCTTTATACCGAAGCCAATTAACCTACAAACCTGCACGTCTTTGGAGTGTGGGAGGAAACCGGAGCACCCGGAGAAAACCCACACAAGTCACAGGGGGAACGTACAAACTCCGCGCAGACAGCACCCGTGGTCAGGATCGAACCCGGGTCTCTGGAGCTGTGAGGCAGCAACTCTACCGCTGCGTCACCGCGTTTCAGTTGAATTTCATTGTTCTTCCAGTTCTGATGAGACCCTTCTTCAGACCCGAAAGGTCGCCCACTCCTTTTCTCCAGAGATGCTGCCTGTCCCGCTGAGTTACACCAGCTTTTTGTGTCTGTCTTCGGTGTAAACCAGCATCTGCAGTTCCTTCCTACACTGTTATATTGGTACAGGTTTATTATTGTTATGTGCATTGAGATATAGTGAAAAACGGTGTTTTACCTGCTCTCCAGTCAAATATACTGTACGTGCGTTACCGTACAATCAAATCGGGGCGGCACGGTGGCACAGCGGTAGAGTTGCTGCCTCAGACCGCCAGAGACCCGGGTTCGATCCTGACTACGGGTACTGTCTGTGCGGAGTTTGCACGTTCCCCCTGCGTTTTTTTCAGGGTGCACCCCCCCCGTTCCCACCCACACCCCAAAGACGTTCAAGTTTGTAGGTTAATTGGCTTTGGTAAATGGCCCCCCAATTGTTGAGGATGAATCGATGGTCGGCGTGGACTCAGGGGGCCACAGGGCCTGTTTCCGCACTGTATCTCTTTGAAAGGTCAAACCATGACACAAGTTCAACAGATAATGCGATGGGAAAAAATAAAGAGAATGCAGCTACGGAGACAAGCTGTGGAGTTGTGAAGTTTACATTAGAGCGCACACTGAAGGCCAGTTACACCGCTGTGTGTGAGTCACAGACTGACCCTCCTTCATGTGGTGCCAGCTTATTTACACAAAGCAAAGCAATCTGATCACAGATCCCTGTGGGTTTACAGGGTGCCAGCTATGTCCTGGTCGGTGTGTGACCACGTACGTGTGGGGATTGGGTATGTGTGTGCGTGACCTATGTATGTTTGAGATTGTGTCTGTGTGCGTGACGGGTGTATGTTTGAGACAGTGTGTGTGTGTCTGTGTTGGACCAGTGTATGTGTGTGACTGCTTGTGTGTGTGTGTGTGTCTGCATGTGTGTGTGTGTGTGTGTGTCTGTGTTGGACCAGTGTATGTGTGTGACTGCATGTGTGTGTGTATGTGCGTGACCAGTGTGTGTGTGAGACTGCATGTGTGTGTGTGTGTGTGAGACCAGTGTGTGTGTGTGTGTGTGTGACCAGTGTGTGTGTGAGTCTGCATGTGTGTGTGTGTGTGTGAGTCTGCATGTGTGTGTGTGTGTGTGTGACCAGTGTGTGTGTGAGACTGCATGTGTGTGTGTGTGTGTGAGACCAGTGTGTGTGTGAGTCTGCATGTGTGTGTGTGTGTGTGAGTCTGCATGTGTGTGTGTGTGTGTGTGACCAGTGTGTGTGTGAGTCTGCATGTGTGTGTGTGCGTGACCAGTGTGTGTGTGAGTCTGCATGTGTGTGTGTGTGTGTGAGTCTGCATGTGTGTGTGTGACCAGTGTGTGTGTGAGTCTGCATGTGTGTGTGTGCGTGACCAGTGTGTGTGTGAGTCTGCATGTGTGTGTGTGTGTGTGACCAGTGTGTGTGTGTGTGTGAGACTGCATGCGTGTGTGTGTGTGAGACTGCGTGTGTGTGTGTGTGTGTGAGACTGCGTGTGTGTGTGTGTGTGTGTGACCAGTGTGTGTGTGAGACTGCATGTCTTGGCCTTGGTTTAGTGCTGCCACGTGTGCTGGGTTACATACACGAGTACACTAGGCCGTGCAAAGAGAGACCTGCCTGTGTAAAGTGACCTGTGTCTCCCTTGGCCACAGAGGGCCGCAGGGCTCCAGCAACCACGGGCAGAATGGTGACTGAATCCGGGCAGCGTCTCTGCTTTAGTTTCTACGGGTCACGATGCTGATGCTGGATGGTGGACCCGCTGCTTGTGTGTCCCACGCCTGTTCTGATCTCTCATGTCCCCCCCCCCCCTTGGTGCTCTGATCCATTCAATGAACCCCCCTCTGATCCTTGATCGGACTTTGCTGGCTTTACCTTGCACTAAACTCTCCCTCATGTATCTGTACACTGTAAATGGCTCCATTGTAAATGGCTCAACTCCTCCCCATTCTGTCGTGGGGTAGACTAAGACTGACTACCCCCCCCCCCCCCCCACCACCCACCTCCCCAGTCTTTGCACATCCCCATTCATTTCCATTCGTCACTTTAATTTCATGTTTCATATATTTTAGGGTTTTATGACAGTTGGCAGATCAATTTCCCTCCTGGGATCAATAAAGTTCTTTCGTATCATATCGTATCATGATCATGTGTTATCTTTCCGCTGACTGGTTAGCACGCAACAAAAGCTTTTCACTGTACCTCGGTACACGTGACAATAAACTAAACTGATAACTGAAATACACTTCCATCATCTACATGTTAGCTTTAGTGAATCGGGTATAAGTATACATTGAACATCAACAAAAGTTCTTAAGTGATAGGAGCAGAATTAGGCCATTTGGCCCGTCGAGTCTAGTCTGCCATTCAGTCGTGGCTGATCTGTCTCTCCCTCTCAACCCCATTCTCCTGCCTTCTCCCCATAACCCATAACACCTGTACTAATCAAGAATCTGTTATCTGCGCCTTAAAAGGAGGGCATCGAAATAGTCGTGGGAATTCGTAGACATACTCGTAGGAGTTCGTGAACATAGTTGTGGAAGGTCATAGGAGTTCGTAGATTACCACGATCTTGACTTTTTTATTTAGGTCCTTTAAACTCGGCAGAGGTTTTGAATTAAGTCGTGAAAGTGGGACAGGCCCTTAACCTGGCCTCCGCAGCCGATGGTCTGTGGCAATGAATTCCACAGATTCACCAAGAAATTCCTCCTCAAATTATTTACAGCCACCCACAGAACATTATGCAGTCTCTTGCCATTTGAAAAATATTCTGCTTTGCCAATGTGCGCACGGACTGAGGTCGCAAACTCCACCTTCGTTCTGCCGTGTTCACCCACGCATGTTCCTCTCTCCATCCCCCTCCCTTCTCACCGTCCCAACTAGTTTGGTTTCGTCAGCAAACAGCGGCCTACGTCCTCTGAGTGAGGGCTATATGTATGTATTTATGTATGTACTTAATCTATGAACCACTCACTGTTGTGTAACGTTAGTACATCCACCAATGTGAAGCACTTTGGCCAACGAGAGTTGTTTTTTTAAATGTGCTATAGAAATAAAAGTGACTTGACTTGACAAAATGCTGGAGTAACTCAGCGCCTCAGACAGCATCTTTGGACATCCAGAGATGCAGCCTGCCTGACCCGCTGAGTTACTCCAGCTTTCTGTGTGTCTATCTTCAGTTTAAACCAGCATCTATCTGCTGGTTCCTTCCTCCACACTGGTCTCATGTGCCAAATGCATTCACCCCCACTCTTCCTACCCTGGGTACTCCAGCACTCTGTGTCCTTCACACGTTCTCACCCACGGGTTTTCACCCAACCCTGCCCAATCTTCTCCTTTCCCACCAAACGGAGCGGAGCAGGACCTTGATCGAAAGCTTGCTGAAAATCCCAGCGGCCCCAGGCCTGTGGGTTACTGGAAGCTGGCACAGTGACGGGAAGCTGCAGCCGTTCCACAAAGTAACCAGTGTCTGAACACCGCAAGTCATTTATAGCCAGCGTGGGCCCGCCTTGTGCTGATACTGGCCCGCTGATGTTAGCTAGCACCGATCTGCACTAATGTTGTAAACACACGCTGACTCACTCAGACAAACACCAGCGGCCTTGAGGACAAAGTTCATGAGAATGTTTGCTCCCTCTCCCTAACCTCTCCCTCTCCATGTCTCTCTCTCCCCCTCTCTCTCTCTCTCCCTCCCTCCCTCACTTCTCCCTCTCCCCCCTCTCTCTCTCTCTCTCTCTCTCTCCCTTCCTCCTTCCCTCTTTCCCCCTCCTACTCTCTCCCTCCTTCCCTCTCTCCCCTTCTCTCTCCCCCCTCTCTCTCCCCCCCTCTCTCTCTCTCTCTCCCCCTCTCCATCCTTCTCTCTTTTTATCTCTCTCTCTCACTCCCTCACCTCTCCCTTCTTCCCCCCTCTCTCTCCCTCCTTCTCTTTTTATCTCTCTCCCTCCCTCTCTCTCTCTCTCCCCCCCTCTCTCTCTCTCCCTCCGCCCTCTCTCTCTCTCTTTTTATCTCTCTCTCTCTATTTTTATCTCTCTCCCCTTCCCTCTCTCCCCCCTCTCTCTCCCTCCTTCCCTCTCTCCTTCTCTCTCTCCTCCCCCTCTCTCTCTCTCCCTCCCTCCGCCCTCTCTCTCTCTCTTTTTATCTCTCTCTCTCTCTCCCTCCTTCCCTCTCTCCCCCCCTCTCTCCCCCCTCTCTCCCCCTCCTTCCCTCTCTCCTTCTCTCTCTCATCCCCCCCACTCTCTCCCCCCCCCTCCCTCCCTCTCTGAAGACGAAGATCAGTGTGTACGGGCACAGCCCTGCCTTCTGGTGTTGTACAAGTTGTGAAACCGATGAGCTCATTAGGTGCAGGATTATCTGCGTCTGAAAAGAAAGAGCTGGTGAATTCAGGGAAGGGAAGGAGCTGTGCCTGCTCAGGCCTGGGCGGAAGGTTCCTGGTAATGATGCAACTTTGGCAAGGCCACCGCTGGTGAGAGCCAAGCTCACAGACGTGTGAGTCACGGTGGGGGGGGGGGGGGTCAGGTGTAACCCTAGAGCAGGAATCGACCCTGGGGTTGGACAGAGGTTCAGGAACCGGGGACATGCGTTCAAAGATTCAGGAATTTCTTCCCAGCTGTTATCAGGCAACTGAACCATCCTACCAACAACTAGAGAGCAGTCCCGAGCTACTATCTACCTCATTGGAGACCCTCAGACTACCGTCAATCGGTCTTTACTGCACTATATGTTGCACCAAAAGTTATTCCAATTATTCTGGACCTTATCTTGCACTAAATGTTACTCCCTTATCCTGTATCTGTACACTGTGGATGGCTCGATTGTAATCGTGTATAGTCTTTCCGTTGGCTGGTTAGCACGTAACAAAAGATTTTCACTGTAGCTCGGTACACGTGACAATAAACTAGAACCAATGTCAACTCTGGCCTGAGGGTGAGGCAGCGGGTAGCAGGGATCAGCCCAGACCACAGGTTCCTCTTGAGATCACACCTTCCCCAGCCAACAATGGATCTACCCTGACGGATAGACCCAATGCTGGAGTAACTCAGCGGGACAGGCAGCATCTCTGGAGAGAAGGAATGGGTTACGTTTCAGGTCGAGACCCTTCACCGCCCGGCCTGAGGTCATTTGTTGCTGGCCCTGTTCTTTTCTCGTCTACCAGCTCTTCACCTCACCTCCCCCACCCCCCTCAACATTCAGTCTCAAGAAGGGTCCCGGCCCCGATGTTGGGGGGAGTCCAGAACCAGGGGTCACAGTTTAAGAATAAGCGATAGGCCATTTAGGACTGAGATGAGGAAAAACGTTTTCATCCAGAGAGTTGTGAATCTGTGGATTTCTCTGCCTCAGAGGCCAATTCACTGGATGTTTTCAAGAGAGAGTTAGATTTAGCTCTTAGGGCTAACGGAATCAAGGGATATGGGGAGAAAGCAGGAACGGGGTACTGATTTTGAATGATCAGCCATGATCATATTGTATGACGGTGCTGGCTCAAAGGGTCGAATGGCCTATTCCTGCACCTATTTTCTATGTTTCTATGTTTCTATGACCCGAAATGTCACCCATCCACGTTCTCCAGAGATGCTGCCTGACCTGCTGAGTTACTCCAGCAGGTCAGGCAGCATCTCTGTGTCTAACCTGTACTGCACTGTTTGTACAGTATAGGCTCTGTCTTACGTGTTTGCGGTCATCGGCGGTGAAGCGCGGCTTCGCCTGTAGAGTGGACCGCACGGCAACGGCGAGAGCGCTGAGCCTATCCACGGGAGCGCCGCACAGATGCTGCGCGGGGGCCGAGTGATTCAATACGGCTGGTCCGACGTGCTTGCGGTAAGTAAAAAAAAGGGCGGGCCGACTGCGATGATGTCGGCCCGCTGCACGTGACTCACTAGCGGCGGCTGTGGCGGCGGCCGTCCTGATCGCGGCGCTGTAGCGGTGGCTGTGCCTGCGGCCGTGCCGCACACGTGCCTCACTGGCGGAGGCTGTGGCAGTGCAAGTTTGACGCACGGCGCTCAAGCCACACTGGCGGCGGCCCGTGCGGGCGGCCGTGCCGCACTCGTGCATCACTGGTGGAGGTTGTGCGGTAGGAAAATATTTTTCAACAGTGTAGGTTTTATTTTAGCACCGTGCGGTGTTGGGAACGCACGGCCCCGGAATTGTGCGTTCTCACGAGTGCGCGGTCTATGGCGGCAGATTCTTCCCGTTTCGCCGCCAATGACCGCAGACTCGTGAGACAGGCCTTTATCTCTTCATTACCACTTCCACAGCCAACAATGGACCATTGTGGGCTGCACCTCTCCGTGATCAACGTTGCTGGCTTTGATTTGTTCTTTTCACACCTTTCATTCATCTGTTCTTTGTACCTTTTCACAACTCTAGTTTCCATCTCCCCTAACTCTCAGCCTGAAGAAGGATCTCACCTCTTCCTTCTCTCCGGAGATGCTGCCTGACCCGCTGAGTTACTCCAGCACTTTGTGTCTATCTTCGGTATAAACCAGCACCTGCAGTTCCTTGTTTCCACATCCCAACCTCATCTGAGCATCACAACATGTGCCCTGACCTCACTGCATTTGATGCGAGGTCACGGAATTATGTGAGATGCAACTCGTTAGATTTGACATTTAGAAATGTGTTTCCACATAGAGCCATGTGAGGAGATTTACTGCCCTATTGTTTGAGTTCAAAGGCTGGGTGATTCAGCTCTTATTAAGGCTACAGACTCCGAACTTCCTTGAAACGGCCAGGGCTGACCAAGCATGGTGCTGGATGAACGTGGCAGAGAGAACACAAGACTAGCGCCACGGGACAGAAGGACACACGCACTTACACACACACACACGCACATGCATGCACAAGCACACACACACACGCACATACGCATGCGCACACGCACACACAAACACACGCACACAGACAGACTCGCACACACACACAGATACACGCACATAGACTCACACACACATTCAGACACACACACATACACACGGATTCACAAACACACTTTTGCACACACACACACACACACACACACACTTTCTTTCGCACGTACACCAACACAGAAACGTAGCAAAATAGGTGCAGGAGTAGGCCATTTGGTCCTTCGAGCCAATTCAATATGATCATGGCTGATCATCCAAAATCAATACCCCATTCTGGCCTTCTCCCCATATCCCCTGATTTCTTTAACCCCAAGAGCTAAATCTAACTCTCTCTTGATATTCACATACAAACATTCAGATACACTCAGAGATTCACATACACACATTCAGATTCACACACACTGACACACAGAATGACACACACATATACAGACTCGCACATGCATTTTCCTCTCAGCCCCATTCTCCTACCTTCTCCCCAAAACCCCTGACATCTGCACTAATCAAGAACAGTTGGCGGCCTGGTGTGTGTGTGTGTATTGTGTACATGTGTGTGCGCGTGTGTGTAGTGTGTGTGTGTGTTCGGGAGGGAGAGGGAGAGTGTGTCTCGACCTGTATCGTCACCTATCCATGTACTCCACAGATGCTGCCTGACCCACTGAGTAACTCCAGCACTTTGTGTTTTGAGTAAGATTCTAGCATCTGTAGTTTCTTGTGTCTCGACTTAAATACATACTGCACAAATGCACACATTCTCCCCCTCTCTGTCTGTCTCTGTCTCTCTCTCCCCCTCACTCACTCACACATACACACATACCAATCTCAATATAAATAATGTGGGTTTTCTCAGAGATCTTCGGTTTCCTCCCACACTCCAGTACAGGTTTGTAGGTTAATTGGCTTGGTGTAAATGTAAAATTGTCCCTAGTGTGTGTGTAGGATAGTGTTGATATCCGGGGATCGCTGGTCTGCGCAGACTCGGTGGGCCAAAGGGCCTGTTTTCGCGCTGTATCTCTAAACTAAACACACATGCACACACACTCTCTCTTTCCCTCTCCCTCTCTCTCTCACCCACACACACATGCACACACATACAAATATATAAATTAAATCACACACACATTTCAGTATGAACTTTAACGCACGGATAGATACGCTCACACACATTTGTAATTAGCTAAGAAACTATAGCTTTCCCAGCTGCCCATTGATGTAATGGGGGTGGGACTCCTGACAATCAGGGAGACTCATGCAGTCTCAGCAAAGTCCAAGGTCGTGTGTTCTCCCTGTGCATCACAGCATACGTGACGTGGAGATATCCTGGCACACGCCAGGTGCCGGTGAGGGAGGAGAGGGCAGGGCGGTGTGGGACTGCATTAATCCCTCTCCCTCTTTCTGTGCAGCAAGCAGGTCAATCCCTCAGCCCCTCTGCAGACACGAGCCTCTTGTTTAGTTTAGTTGGGCTGAAGGGCCTGTTTTCACACTGTATGACTCTATGACTCAATCTTAGAGTCACAGAGAGGTGCAGTCAAGAACCAGGCCCTTCTGCCCATCGAGTCCATGCTGACCATCAATCACTCGATTACACTGGTCGTACATGAATCCCATTTTATTTTCCTCACTCTCCCATCATTTCCTTCCCGGATCCTCCCCCACACTCACACACCGGGGGCAATTTACAGAGAGGCCAATTAACCTGCAAACCTGCATGTCTTTGCGATTGTACACAAAAATGCTGGAGAAACTCAGCGGGTGCAGCAGCATCTATGGAGCGAAGGAAATAGGTAACGTTTCGGGCCGAAACCGTCTTTGCGATTCTTTTTTTCTCTCGTTCTTTTTTAGTATGTGTTAAATGTATCTTTAGCTTGTTTTATGTGGGGGGGTGGGGGGGTGGGTTGGGGATGGGTTGGGGAAACATTTTTTTAACCTCTTACCTCGACGGAGATGAGATTTTTTTCCGTATCGTATCTCTGTCCCCACTGCGGCCTAACATCGTGGAGCTCGGAGTCCCTGGTTAGGGACCGACTTCCGGAGCTCCAACTGCGGGAGCCTGCGGACTTTAACATCGTGGAGCTCTCCGGCCCTTGGTTAGGGACCGACTTCGGGAGCTCCAGGCCACAGGGACTTTGACCGCCCCAATCGCGGGAGCTTCAACCGCCCCCGACGTGGGGACTTCGATCGCTGACTGCGGGAGCTTCGATCGCCCCGACTGCAGATGTTCCGACTTCCCCGACCACGGAGAATAAAGAGTAAAGAAGATTAGACTTTATTGCCTTCCATCACAGTGAAGAATGTGGGGAATCCGCTGTGGTGGATGTTTATGTTAACTTTTATGTAGTTGGGTATCTTGTTGCTTTTTTTTTAGTATGACTGTATGGTAAATCGAGTTTCACTGCACCTTAATTGGTACACGTGACAATAAAATACCTTTGAACCTTTTGAGCCTTTGAAACCGGAGCACCTGAGGGAAACCCACGCGGTCACAGGGAGAATGTGCAAACTCCACACGGACAGTACCGGAGGTCGGGATCGAACCTGGATCTCTGGCACAGCGAACGAACCAGATCCAGCTGCACCATGGAAAATTGGCCAGACGGCCACATCAAGGCCCAGAGCCTGCTGGATTAACAGAGTTTTACTCCAGTTCTAGTTTCATTCCTGAGCCCCTCTCATCTATTTGTTAGCAATTGGCAGTTTGAATTTATTTTGCACCATGCACGACCCATAGTAGTTTAGTTTAATTTAGTTTAGAGATACAGCGTGGAAACAGGCCCCTCGGCCCACCGAGTCCGCGCCGACCAGCGATCCCCGCACACTAAGGACAATTTACAATTTTACCAACGCCAATTAACCTACAAACCTGCAGGTGTTTGGTGTGTGGGAGGAAACCGGAGCACCCGGCGAAACCCACGCTGTCACAGGGAGAACGTGCAAACTCTGTACAGACAGCACCCGTAATCAGGATCGAACCCGGGTCTCTGGTTCTGTGAGGCAGCGACTCTACCGCTGTGCCGCCAAGCTCAGTAGTTCTAACGTGTTTATAGCCGCTGATTTGCTCTGGGTATGGTAAACATATTAACCGCAGCGGCTAACCTGCACACAAAACGATCCCACAATGCCAAGTATCAAGACAAGGAAACTCAGGGCAGGGGACCCAGGGCTGAGGAGTTATGAAGGCCCAGGGTGGCGGTTATTATCCTGAATATGTGTCTGGGCTTTGAGCCTGAAGCTTTGACTGGGTCTGGGTCTAGGCCTGATGCTGTGTCTTGAATTGGGCCTAGTGTTCAGGCTGTGTTTGACTGGGCCTAGACCTGAGGCTGTGTTTGGGCCTAGGGCTTGTGGTATTTGGGTTTAAGGCTAAGGCAGTACCAGGGCCTGCGCCTGGGCCCAGGGTAGAAGATGTTTCTGGGTCTCATATGAGATAAGATTGTGGACCTAGGGCTCAGGCTTGTCGCTTGCGTCTTAGCTGAGGCCCAAGCTGTATCTAGGACTTGGGTGGGTTTGAGTCCTGCTCTATGCCTGACATTAGGCTTGGATCTGGGCCGACACTAGAGACTAGGCCTGGACTAGTCTTGGCCTTGGCCTGAGGCTGTGTTTGGATGTGGGCCTTGGCATAGGCTGCGTCTGGTTCTCAGCCTGGGTTTAAGGCTAGGCGGTGGGTCTGGACCGAGGCATGAGACTAGGATTGGGTCTGGGCCTTGGGCAAAGGCTGTGTTTGTGTCTGGGCCTAGGTCGTAGGCTATGCCTGAAGTCTGGTGCTGGGTCTGGCCTGAGGTGTGTGGGCCTGCCTGAAATCCCTCATGTGCCTGCTGTGATCAAACAGGAGCCAGACAGAGCGACGGTCACCATGCCAACCCCTGTCGTCACTGTACTGACCAGGAAGTTCCTTATCATCACTTTCCAGAAGGTTCCTGTTTTGGTTCAGAAACCTCACCTCATCTTCCAGTTAAGAGTCGGAGATGTAGACTGAGTGGATTTCTTGAAAAAAAGTCAGAGAATATTCTGAGCTTGTTTCTGTTTGCTGGTTCGTGGAAGAGCAATACCTGATGGGTCAAAATAAATGTCAGGCTGTCCATACCTGGCAGCAGATTAACACGGAGGCGGAGAGGAGGTCCTGGTGGACACAGAACATAGAACATAGAACACATAACATAGAACATAGAACACATAACATAGAACATGGAACATAGAACATAGAGCACATAACATAGAACACAGAACATAGAACACTGAACATAGAACACAGAACATAGAACATAGAACACAGAACATAGAACACTGAACATAGAACACTGAACATAGAACACTGAACGTAGAACACAGAACATAGAACATAGAACACAGAACATAGAACACTGAACATAGAACACTGAACATAGAACATAGAACACAGAACATAGAACACTGAACATAGAACACTGAACATAGAACACAACATAGAACATAGAACACTGAACATAGAACACTGAACATAGAACAGAACACAGAACATAGAACACTGAACATAGAACACTGAACATAGAACACAGAACATAGAGCATAGAACATAGAACACCTTACATAGAACATAGAACATAGAACACAGAACATAGAACACTGAACATAGACACCTTACATAGAACATAGACATAGAACACCTTACATAGAACATAGAACACAGAACATAGAACACTGAACATAGAACACAGAACATAGAACATAGAACACTGAACATAGAACACTGAACATAGAACACAAAACATAGAACACAGAACATAAAACATGGAACATAGAACATAGAACGTAGAACACATAACATAGAACATGGAACACGGAACACAGAACAGAACATAGAACACAGAACATAGAACATAGAACACGGAAAATAGAACATAAAAACAGAACAGAGGACAGAACACGACACAGAACATATAACAAAGAACATAGCATAGGGAACACTGAACATAGAAAATAGAACATTTTTGCAAACAGAAAATTGAACACAGAAGACAGGTTAATTAGCTTTGGTAAAATGTAAATTGTCCCTAATGTGTAGGATAGTGTTAGTGTAGAGGACTCGCTGGTCAGCACGGAGTCAGTGGGCCGAACGGCCTGTTTCTACACTGTATCCCTAAACTAAACTAAATAAACTTGATTCACGATAAAAGATATGTACAAAACAAGAACTGTGCAAAATTCCTCTGATATTTTCCACGGCGATACTTCCATATATATTTTTGTTTAGTTTAGAGATACAGCATGGAAACAGGCCCTTCGGCCCACTAGGTCCGCACCAACCAGCGAACCCCGCTATCGCGTATCAACACTATCCTACACACACTAAGGACAGTTTTTTACATTTACCAAGCAATTAACCTACAAACCTGTACGTTTTTGGATTGTGGGGTAAAACCGAAGATCTCGGATAAACCCTCGCAGGTCACGGGGAGAACGTACAAACTCCGTACAGACAGCACCCGTAGTCAGGATCAAACCCGGGTCTCTGACGCTGCATTCGCTGTGAGGCAGCAACTCTACCGCTGCGCCACCGTGGCCGTTTTAGAGTTGTATTTGGTAGTGTTCCCAAACACCATCATTATACACGGCACCCTTGCCGCTCATGTGACCCCCTGGGGCGATCTCCCTCTCCGTGTTTGAGGGGTCCCCGGACTCTGCCCCCCAATGTCCAGCAGCAGAAGGACCCTAGACTGTGGTCCTCCCCCACAGATCCTTGGCGTTGGCTGCACCGAGCTTCAGTGCGTCCCTCAGTACGTACTCCTGCAGTCTGGAGCGGGCCAGTCGACAACATTCCCCGACGGACATCTCACTCTGCTGTGAGTTCATTGAGGGTGTGGGTCTCTGTGTAATTCTACACATGTGTCTGGGCCTCCCTCGCTCAGCTTGAGTAGAGTCTGAAGAAGGGTCTCGACCCGAAACGTCACCCATTCCTTCTCTCCAGAGATGCTGCCTGTCCTGCTGAGTTACTCCGGCATTTTGTGTCTATCTTTGAGTAGAGTTGTGTAGGTAGGAAGGAACGGCGTATGCTAGTTTAAACCAAAGATAGACACAAAAAGCTGGAGTAACTCAGCGGGACAGGCAGCATCTCTGGAGAGAAGGGATGGGTGGCGGTTCGGGTCGAGGCCCTTCTTCAGTAGAGTTATTGTGTGTTCATCAGGTCAGGCCCTGATGTCTTGATAGTGTTTTTGAAAGAATAGTGCCTTGTGACCAGTGGTCTGTGTGGGCAGTGGAACAGCGCTGAGTGAAATAGAAAGATGAAGCTTCCTCGTATCCTAGATGTGCTATTTCTGTCCCGTGACACCACATCATCTGTTTATCTGAGATTTATTGTGAGTGGTTCAAATCAGATTACAAAAGTTCCCCTTATTCCCAAAGTGGCTCAGAATAAACTCCCCTCCCAACTTCCTAAATTCAACAGAATTTAACCAATTAACTTTTTCTGACAAATTATAGCATGCGATGTCGAATGGAATGTCTTAAGTTTATATTTTACCTTATTTTTCAATGTTTTTAATTTTAATTTCTATCTTCGTTCATCCCAGATGCTGGACCAGCTCCCAGAGTTTAAGAAGGGTCTCGACCCGAAACGTCTCCGTTTACGAAGATTGTTAAGGGCTTGGACACACTAGAGGCAGGAAACATGTCCCCGATGTTGGGGGAGTCCAGAACCAGGGGCCACAGTTTAAGAATAAGGAGTAGGCCATTTAGAACGGAGACGAGGAACACTTTTTCTCACAGAGAGTGGTGAGTCTGTGGAGGGCGGTGCAGGCAGGTTCTCTGGATGCTTTCAAGAGAGAGCTAGATAGAGCTCTTAAAGACAGCGGAGTCAGGGGATATGGGAGAAGGCAGGAACGGGGTACTGATTGGGGATGATCAGCCATGATCACATTGAATGGCGGTGCTGGCTCGAGGGGCCAAATGGCCTCCTCCTGCACCTATTGTCTATTGTCACCCATTCCTTCTCTCCAGAGTTACTCCAGCATTTTGTGTCTATCCCAGAGTTGACATCTTTTCTCTCCGCTAGGTGTTTCTGGCTAGGGTGTGAATGCACCGCTGCCCCTGAGAGTGTGTGTGTGTGTGTCCACACAAGGGTGAATGACACAGAGGGAGGAGGGAAGGGTCGCTCATTCAGGTGGGGAGAGAGGGAGAGGGACAGGGAGAGAGAGAGAGAGAGAGAGGGCGAGAAGGGGAGAGGGAGAAAGAACGTGGGAGAGAGAGAGAGAGAAAGAGAGAGTGTGGGAGGGGAGAGAGAGAGAGAGAGAGAGGGAGGCAGATGGAGAGGGAGAGAGAGGGGAAAGAAAGAGAATGTGAGAGAAAAAAGAGACAGAGAGAGAGCGGGAGAGGCTGAGAGATAAAAAGAGAGAGACAGAGACAGAGGGAGAGGAAGAGAGAGGGAGAGAGAGAGAGGAAGAGAGAAGGAGAGAGAGGAGAGAGAAAGAGAGGCAGAGAGAAAAAGAGAGAGACGGAGGGGGGAGAGAGAGGGAGAGGAAGAGAGATGGAGAGAGAGAGAGAGGGATAGACAGGGAAAGAGAGGAAGGGAGAGACAGGGAGAGAGGAAGAAAGAAGGAGAGAGACAGGGAGAAAGGGAGGAAGAGACAGGGAGAGAGAGAGAGACATTATCCACATTCCATGTGCTCTAACTTTGTGTCACAGCCTCCTGTGCAGCAGCTTATTGAAGGCCTTATGATAATTCAAAGTACACCGCACCGTCTGGTTAGTCTTGCTGGAGACAGCCTTAAAAAAAACGCTGGTATTTGTCAAACATGAGCTCATAAATTCATGCTGACTCTGCCCAATCCCGTTATAATTTTCTCAGCGACTATTACCACTTCCTTAAAAAAAAAGTACACCAAGTTCTGGAGGAACTCAGCGGGTCATGCAGCATCCACGGAGAACATGGATAGGCGATCTTTCAGATCGGGACCGGGGTGGGAGATTGCAACCTTCACATGGTCCACCCTGTTTCGACAAATGCAATCAACCCAGCGTGCATAATCAAATAAGATCAAATAGAACAAGTTGTCCGACAATTTTAGGCTGTGCGCGCCACACGCAAGAAGAAGAAGAAGCTCGGGACCCTTCTTCTGACTTTAGAGATACAGCGTGGAAACAAGCCGTACGGGCCAACGAGTCCGCCACGACCCTGTGCACAAACTAGCACTATCCTGCGCACCAGGGACAATTTACACTTTACATCAATCCAATTCTTCCGAGTGTGGGAGGAAACCGGAGCACCCGGAGAAAACGCGCGCAGTCACGGGAAGAACATACAAACTCAGTACAGACAGCACCCGTGGTCAGGATTGAACCAGGCGCTGTGAGGCAGCAATTCGACCGCTGCGCCACCAGGGAGCCCATTACAATTAACTTCCTCTTTCCTTATTAATTTCTGGGAATTCTGAATTTTTCCAAAACAAGTCCTTTTGGCACCATTTTAAAACATTTCTTTAGATCTAACAAATGCCTCCTGTTAGTCACTGTTAATCACTCCCTCTGTTGGCTTAATGTGCCTTAAAGGGATAGATATTTGTTATAAACAACATATTAATATTTTTTTCAAGAAGGAACTGCAAATGCTGGAGAATCGAAGGTAGAAAAAATTGTTGGAGAAACTCAGCGGGTGCGGCAGCATCTATGGAACGAAGGAAATAGGCAACGTTTCGGGCCGAAACCCTAAGGGTTATTTCCTTCGTTCCATAGATGCTGCTGCACCCGCTGAGTTTCTCCAGCAATTTTGTCTATCTTATATTAATATTTGTATATGTTTGTTTATTGTCTTTCCTTTATTAGATCTGCCATAGGCAGCACACGCATTGGTTAGGGCTATGATCTTTGTAGCAGATTGGAACAAAAATACTTTCAATCTTAATATAAAGTTCTAAAATGTTTGTTTACTCTTCCCTAAATGGTCCTCAACCACAAGATTGTTAATTAACCCTTTCTCCTTGCACAATACCACATCTAAAGAGGCCTATTACCTTGCTGGTTTTCAGCACACTAAATCTGGAAATCATTTATCTTCTCTTCTCTTCTCTCTTCTCTCTTTGTGGAATTCCCTGCCACAGAGGGCAGTGGAGGCCAAATCACTGGATGGATTTAAGAGAGAGTTAATGTGTTTCAAAAGAAACTAAGGGACTATGGGTTAATAACTGGAAAAAAGCTAATTCTAAAATGTTGGAAGAAGGCTCCAATACCAACTATAAACATGTGGATTTCAAATATGTTCGAAACATTACACCTAGAAGAGATAAGACTCCTCCTAGCAGGTAAACCAGATCACTTCCATCTGACTTAAGAGAGGATTTAAGAGAGAGTTAGATAGAGCTCTAGGGGCTGGTGGAATCAAGGGATATAGGGAGAAGGCAGGCACGGGTTATTGATTGGGGACGATCAGCCAGGATCGCTATGAATGGCGGTGCTGGCTCGAAGGGCCGAATGGCCTCCTCCTGCACCTATTTTCTATGTTTCTATGTACACTGCAGGGCGGCACGGTGGCGCAGCGGTAGAGTTGCTGCCTCACAGCGACAGAGACCCAGGATCGATCCTGACCACAAGTGCTGCCTGTGCGGAGTTTGCACGTTCTCCCTGTGACCACGTGGGTTTCCTCCGGGTGCTCCGGTTTCCTCCCACGTCCCAAAGATGTGCGGGTTTGGACATTCATTGGCCTCGGTTTAAAATTGCCCCCAGTGTGTAGGGAGTGGATGGGAAAGTGGAATAACATAGAACTAGTGTGTCAACGGGTAATCGATGGTCGGCGTGGACTTGGTGGGCTGAAGGGCCTGTTTCCATGTTGTGTCTCTAACGGAAATGACAAATAGAATGAAGATGTGACTATTACCTGGTTTAGAGTCTGGTAATGATATTTAAGCAGGGTTGCTGGTTGAGGCAGATATAATGGTGGCATTTAAGAGTTTTTTTTATAGGCACATGGATATGCAGGGAATGGAGGGACATGGGTCACATGCAAGCAGAGGAGATTAGTTTATCTTGGCATTCTGGTCGGCATGGATATTAATCACCAAAGGGCCTGTTCCTGTGCTGTACAGCTCTATGTTCCAAACATAGTCCATCCACTGTACAGTACCACATCTCAAGAGGCCTATTTCCTTGCTGGTTTCCAGCATACAACATCTGGAAACAATTTCTCTCCTACACTACAAGGCGGCATGGTGGCGCAGTGGTAGAGTTGCTACCTTACAGCAACAGAGACCCAGGTTCCATCCTGACCACAAGTGCTGTCTGTGTGGAGTTTGCACGTTCTCCCCGTGACCGCGTGGGTTTCCTCCGGGTGCTCCGGTTTCCTCCCACACTCCAAAGACGTACAGGTTTGTAGGTTAATTGGCTTTGGTAAAATTGTAAATTGTCCCTAGTGTGTTTGTGTAGGATAGTGTAAGTGTGCGGGGATCGCTGGTCGGCACAGACTCGGTGGGCCAAAGGGCCTGTTTCCGCGCTGTATCGCTAAACTAAACTAAACTATAGCTTTCCATACTGATGAGAGATCGGCATCCAGAAACAATGACCCTGTTTCACTCTTCAAAGGTCAAGAGAGACACACAAGGGGCTGTAGATGCTGGAATCTTAAATAAAACACAAAGTGCTGGAGTAACTCAGTGGGTCAGGCAGCATCTGTGGAAGGAATGGACAGGCGACGTTTCGGGCCGGGACCCTTCTTCAGATTGGTTTCGTTTAGTTTAGAGATACAGGGCGGAAACAGACCCTTCAGCCCACCGGGCCCCTGCCGGTCAGCGATCCCCGCATATTAACACTATCCTACACGCACTAGGGACAATTTTCACATTTATCAAACCGATTAACCTACAAACCTGTACGCCTTCAGAATGTGGGAGGAAACCGAAGATCTCGGAGAAAACCCACGCTGGTCACGGGGAGAACGTACAAACTCCGTACAGACAGCACCCGTAGTCGGGTTCGAACCCGGGTCTCCGATGCTGTAAGGCAGCAACTCTACCGCTGCGCCAGAAGAGAAAGCTGGAATGGAGCTAGGGAGAGTTTCCAGGCTTTGTCCCGCTACACATCTTTTCCAACTCCCCCCCCCCCCCCCAGTCTGAAGAAGGGTCGCATTGATTTACAGGGATAGGACAGAATGGATTGTGTAGAAAGGGCTTTATTCTGCATTTAGCCTGAAGGCAAAGTTCCCAATAATTTAAGAGTTAAGAATGTTTCATTGTCATGTGTACCAACAATGAAACAATTAATTTCTTATTCACAGCAGCATAACCGGCCTGGAAACCAATGCATACGAGTCTCTTGCCCAGAGTAGGTGAATCGAGGACCAGAGGACTTCAGTTTAAGGTGAAGAGGAAAAGATTTAATAGGAATCTGAGGGGTAACTTTTTCACACAAAGGGTGGTGGGTGTATGGAACGAGCTGCCAGAGGAGGTAGTTGAGACTGGGACTATCCCAACGTTTAAGAAACAGTTAGGCAGGTACATGGAGAGGACAGGTTTGGAGGGATATGGAAGCGCAGGCAGGTGGGACTAGTGTAGCTGGGGCATGTTGGCCGGTGTGGGAACGTTTTGGCCGAAGGGCCTGTTTCCACGCTGTATCACTCCATGACTTTATAATGTGTAATGAACAAACAAACGAAAAAATATTAATAATCACAATACCAGTGAAAGAAATCGGCCAATGTCCTTAATGCATAGATACATCAGCGGGTCAGGCAGCATCTCTGGAGAAAAACGATGGGTGACGTTTCGGATCAGAACCAAGCTGAAGAAGTCTGAACTCTAAGGGTCTAAAGATGGGTCCCGACTTGAAACATCACCCATTCGTTTTCTCCAGAGATGCTGCCTGTCCCGCTGAGTTACTCCGGCACTGTGTCTATCTTCGGTATAAACCAGCATCTGCAGTTCCTTCCTACAGAGATGTTGTTTGTTCTCTCTCTGTTTTGGGCGTCTTTGAACAGACTATGTCCAAGCTGATTACAGGGCAGGGGTGAGTGCCTTAGTTTACAGGGATCTTATAGAAACATATAAAATTCTTAAGGGATTGGACATGGCTAGATGCAGGAAAAATGTTCCTGATGTTGGGGGAGTCCAGAACCAGGGGTCATAGTTTAAGAATAAGGGGTAGGCTATTTTGGACTGAGAGGAGGAAAAACCTTTTCACCCAGAGAGTTGTGAATCTGTGGAATTCTCTGTCACAGTAGGCAGTGGAGGCCAATTGACTGGATGTATTCAAGAGAGAGTTCGATATAGCTCT
Organism: Malacoraja senta; assembly: GCA_038087875.1. Lineage (NCBI taxonomy): Eukaryota > Metazoa > Chordata > Chondrichthyes > Rajiformes > Rajidae > Malacoraja > Malacoraja senta. The sequence goes on from JAXLNO010003041.1 coordinate 71,524, forward strand.
TAGGGCTAACGGAATCATCGGATATGGGGAGAAAGCAGGAACGGGGTACTGATTCAGCCATGATCATATTGAATGGCGGTGCTGGCTCGAAGGGCCGAATGGCCTACTCCTGCACCCATTTTCTATGTTTCAATGTTTCTAAGAAAGGTGGCTGGCCATAAGATCATAAGTGATAGGAGGAGAATTAGGCCATTCGGCCCATCAAGTCGACTCCTGCACCTATTTTCTATGTTTCTATGTTACAATGTTTCTATGAAAGATGGCTGGCCATAAGATCATGTGATAGGAGAAGAATTAGGCCATTCGGCCCATCAAGTCTACTCCTGCACCTATTTTCTATGTTTAATGATTCCAGGTTTGTGTGCGGTTTGTAATTGACATTTCCGTTGCTGGAATTTCCCGCCAGTGTCAGTGGCGTTTGTGAGCCGGGCTCACACTCGATGGGACTCCCCTTTGGTATGAAGGGCAGAGGAATCTATCGCCCTTCCAGCAAACTCCCATCCGAACTCCAGCTGTGGTTTCGCTCAGCTGCTGGTCTGGAAACGGCTCCCTTTTAAGGAAATGTTCTTACCAAACAGGAAATTCTCAGCGCTGTGTGGGCGGGAAGGTGGCGAGGAGCCCTGGACTGGAGCCCGTGTTCCTTGGCTCAGTGCCTTGGGTTAAATCATTGCCCTGTGTCTCTCTCCAGCTCAATCTGCAGCCAGTGAACTCTCCTTATTCAGTTATGTCCTCTCCTCCAGCCCAGATCAGCTCACGGTGGCACAGTGGTAGAGTTGCTGCCTTATAGCACTCGCAGCGCCAGAGACCCGGGCTTGATCCCGACTATGGGTGCTGTCTGTGCGGAGTTTGCATGTTCTCCCTGTGATCTCACCAAGATCTTCGGTTTTCTCCCACACTCCAAAGACGTACAGGTGTGTAGTTTAATTGGCCTGGTATAAGTCTAAATTGTCCCTAATGTGTGTAGGATAGTGTTAATGTGCAGGGATTGCCGGACGGTGCAGGCTCGGTGGGCCGAAGGGCCTGTTTCCACGCTGTAAACTAAACTAAATGAGCAACTGGGATGAAACACAGAACAGCACATAAACAGGCCCTTCGGCCCACAATGTCCGTGCCGTACACTAACCTCCTCTGCCGCACATCCATGTCATAGAGTGATACAGCGTGGAAACAGGCCCTTCGGCCCATCTTGCCCACACCCACCAACATGTCCCATCTACACAAGTCCCACCTATCCCTCTAAACCCGTCCTATCCATGTACCTGTCTGAATGTTTCTTAAACAATTCAATGGTACCTGCCAGTACATGTGCCTATGTAAAAGTCTCTTAAGTGCCACCATCATATCTGCCTCCACCACCACCCCTGGCAGCTCGTTCCAGGCACCCATCACCCTCTGTGTACAAAAGTCAACCCACACATCTCCTTTAAACTTTGTCCCACTCACCTCAAACCCATGCCTTCTAGTATTTGATATTTCTATCCTGGGACAAAAGTTCTGACTCTCTATCCTATCTAGGCCTGCTATAATGTTATATAGAGCCATAGAATCAGAGCCACACAGCTTGGAAACAGGCCCTTCAGCCCAACTCGCAGACCAACGTGCCCCATCTATACCTGCTCAACTTCTGGTGTCCCAGAGAAAATAATCGCAGTTTGCCTCATCTCTCACTGTCGCCCTGTCGCTAATCCAGGCATCATTCCGGTAAAGCTTCTCTGCACCGTTTCTAAAGCCTCCACATCCTTCTTGCCATAGGTCGACCAGAACTGTCTGAAATACTTCCAATGCGGCCGGACCCAGCGTCCTATAACGGTTCGTTTAAGAAGGAACTGCAGATGCTGGAAAAAATCGAAGGTAGACAAAAATGCTGGAGAAACTCAGCGGGTGAGGCAGCATCTATGGAGCGAAGGAATAGGTGACGTTTCGGGTCGAGACCCGAAACGTCACCTGTTCCTTCGCTCCATAGATGCTGCCTCACACGCCAAGTTTCTCCAGCATTTTTGTCTACCTCCTATAACGGTTCAGTCAGTCTGTTCTTCAGTCTGAAGAAGGGTCTCGACCCGAAACGTCACCCATTCCTTCTCTTGAGATGCTGCCTGTCCCACTGAGTTACTCCAGCATTTTGTGTCTATCTTATAAAGATTCTATGCAGGCCCTTCTCCCCATCATGTTAGTGCTGAGTGCCCGGATCGAGCTTCAAGGGCTGGTGGTTGAGACAGGTACAATAGTGATGTTTCAGAGGCTTTTAGATAGGCACATGAATATGCAGAGAATAGAGGAGATTAGAGTCATACAACATGGAAACAGGCCCTTCAGCTCAACTTGCCCACATTAACCAACATGTCCCGTCTGTGAAATTCTCAGCCTCAGAGGGCGGTGGAGGCAGGTTCTCTGGATGCTTTCAAGAGAGAGCTAGATAGGGCTCTTAAAAATAGCGGAGTCAGGGGATATGGGGAGAAGGCAGGAACGGGGTACTGATTGGGGATGATCAGCCATGATCACATTAAATGGCGGTGCTGGCTCGAAGGGCCGAATGGCCTACTCCTGCACCTATTGTCTATTGTCTATTGTCTATTACACTAGTCCCACCTGCCTGCGTTTGACCCAACTTCCTCTAAACCTGTCCTATCCATGTACCTGTCTAAGTTTTGATAGTACCTACCTCAATTACCTCCCCCCGGCAGCTCGTTCCATACACCCACCACTCTTTGTGTAGAAAAAGTTGCCCCTCAGGTTGCTATTAAATCTTACCCCCACCCTCACCTTAAACCTATGTCCTCTGATTCTCAACCTGTTTAACTTAGCATTGTGTTTAGCACGGTCATTGTGGGCCGAAGGGCCTGTTCCTAGGGCTGTGCTGTCCTTTGCTCTGTATTCTGTGGGACATCCAGCCCATTAAGCCTGCTACCCATTCCATGAGACTGGTGTTAATAGGCGAGCTAATTCCAAGCACATTTCCCTACATTCCTGATGCCTATGATTGATTTTAAGATAAGCAAACGGTATTTATGGGAAAGGAGTGTAAATTCCTGAAGTTCTTGGTACAGGGCAGTTCGTGAAGTATAAATCCAGAAAGACATTGACCCTAATTTTTGGACTAGTCCACACCACCCAGCTGGTAAGACTTGCTTCTTCTCCGTCTAATGCACAGTCATGACATCCGTTAACTATCTTAATTTCATTAACACGGTATGGTATTGTATTGTACTTTATTTGACACGTTTTTGTACACAGTTCAGTACAAGTATCACGATACAAAAACACTTAGGTACATCTTAGATAAGCATCTCAGATCCAGTACAACTGCAGATGCTGGTTTACACCGAAAATAGACTCAAAATGCTGGAGTAACTCAGCGGGACATCTCTGGATAGAAGGAATGGGTGACGTTTCGGGTCGAGACCCTTCTTCAGTCTAAGTTACTCCAGCACTTTGTGTCTATCTTCAGTACAAGTGTATAGCAGTAGTACACAGTTTGCCGCCATTTTCAAGTTCCAGTTGTTGCCAGTGCAGGGATCTTGGCCTGACCATGAAGGCCCGTTGCCATGGCGACGTTGCAGGGTTGGCCTGGCCAAGCGAAGCCTTGGTGTCCTTCGCCGCTGCTGCACCTCGTGTGGTCCACCTGCTCGGCCTCTTGGAGCGGCACCTGGTCCAGCCGAGCCCCAGGCTGCTGCAGGGCCTCCAGCGGCCCACTCCCCCTGTCCAGGCCCTGCACTCCCTCCCGCAGCCGGCCCACTCACCGGCCCTCCAGGTGGGTACCCGTGGGTCCAAACTCCATGAAATGTAAATGTTTGGGAAAACTCCCAATTTTCCTTCCGAGGCTTTGGTGTCCACGCTCGCTCACACTGTTCCAGAAGATGCTGGGAATGTTCGTCAGGTCAGGCAGCATCTGTGGGGAGAGAGACGGGGTGGTGGAGCAGAACTTCTTCACTTTGAGCCTTGGTGGATGAGAAGTGGCCAGGAATTCAATAAGTGAAACTAAGCAAAAATCAGAAACAAAATAACTGCAGATGCTGGTAATCACTGTTTTTCTTCCCATAGATTCCGTCTGACATGCTCAACATTTCCAGTATCTCTTATTTTTATTTTAGATTTCCAGCATTTGCAGTTGTTTGTTCATTATCACATTGCTTCAGGTTTGGACCATCTGAGGTTTGATTCCCATACGCCTTGAAAGGGCTTTTCGATGATTTTTTGAGTATTCAGAAAGGCAAATGAAGTACTGGAAGGCAGTGGCACTGTGGTGCAGCGGCAGAGTTGCTACCTCACAGCGCCAGAGACCCAGGTTCGATCCTGACCACGGGTGCTGTCTGTACAGAGTTTGTACGTTCTCCCCATGACCACGTGGGTTTCCTCCGGGTGCTCCGGTTTCCTCCCACGTTCCAAGGACGTGCAGGTTTGTAGGTTAATTGGCTTCAATTTTAAAAAACTTGTCCCTAGTGTTTAGGATAGTGCTAATGTACGGGGATCGCTGCTCGGCACAGACTCGGTGGGCCAAAGGGCCTGTTGTATCTCTAAAGTCTAAATTCTAAAGCATGATTCAAGGCGGTAGTCCTTGAGAGGCAACTCAGAATCTAAGTAAGGTTTACTCCGGGTGCTCCGGTTTCCTCCCACACTCCAAAGACGTGCGGAATTTTGGGTCGATTGGCTTCAGTAAATTGGCTGGGTTGTGAAAGGGCTCTAGGTGCAAGGTTAGACAATTGAACAGGTGACAGGAAAGAAAAGGAAACATTGAAAGGTGTTTTTTGGGCTGTAGGGAAGTGTGCAGTGGAGATTCCCCAGGCACGCAACGAGAAGTGTTGCCTTTTACTTACTCTTGCCAGCGGAGTTCAGGGTACAGTTTGTAACTTTATATAAAACTTGCGCAGTCAAAAGAGTCAGGAGTGTCAAGAGTGATTAATTGTCCTACGTACCGACATGGGAACAACGACATTTTTACTTGCTGCAGCAAAACAGGCCTGCAAACACCATAGATGAAATAGACACAAAAAGCTGGAGTAACTCAGGCAGGCAGCATCCTGGAGAGAAGGAATGGGTGACGTTTCGGGTCGAGGCCCTTCTTCAGACTAAAGACGTCACCTATTCCTTCTCTCCAGAGATGCGGCCTGTCCCACTGAGTTACTGAGTTAGATGGGGGTGGGGGAGGGTTGTGAGGGGGTGGGGGAGGGAAGGGGGATAGGGAGAGGGGGTGGGGGAGAGATATGAGGGATGGGGGGTGGGGGGTGGGGGTGGGTGGAGGGAAGGGGGATACGGAGAGGGGGGGGTGAGGTGCGGGAGAGGGGAATGGGGGAGGGGCTCAGGCATTACCAGGCATCTGTCCCTAGTTACCCAGGAGGAGTTGTGAGCACAACTGTCCCAACTCACAACAGTCCCTGCTCACATCAAACTATGTTCACACTCGATCCAGGTCACACCAACCCTGTTTAAACTATACCCAGCTCACACCAGGATCTACTCACACCAGCACCTGCTCACTTCAGCAACCGCTCCTTGCATGAGATCAGCGCATCACAGCCCCACCTCACACGTTGCTCTTTACACCAACGCACTTAATTCACACCAGCCCTTGTGCACAACAGTCCCTCTTCACTACAACACCTTTGCACTACAGTCCCTGTTCACAACAGCCCATGTACACAGCAATCCCTGTTCACTACAGCACCTGTTCACAATAGCCAATGGCCATATCTATCCCTGTTCACAAAAAACCTGCTCACTACAAACACCGTTCACAACAGCCCCCGTCCACTACATAGCCTGTACACAACACCCATTGTTCACAATAATCCTTGCTCACAACAGCCCCCATTCACAAGAGCCCCTGTTTACAACAGCCCCTGTTCACAACCATCCCTGCTCACAAGTGCCTGCTCATAGCAAACCCTGTTCACAATAACCCCCTGTTCACAACAGCCCCTGTTCACAACAGCCCCTGCTCACAAGTGTCTGTTCACAGCAAGCCCTGTTCACAACAACCCCTGTTCACAACAACCCTGGTTCACAACAGCCCCTGTTCACAACAGCCCCTGCTCACAACAACCACTGTTCACAACAACCCCTGTTCACAACAGCCCCTGCTCACAACAACCCCTGTTCACAACAGCCCCTGTTCACAACAACCCCTGTTCACAACAACCCCTGTTCACAACAGCCCTGTTCACAACAGCCCTGTTCACAAGAACCCCTGTTCACAACAGCCCTGTTCACAACAACTCCTGTTCACAACTACCCCTGATCACAACAGCCCAGTTCGTATAATCTCCAAACAAAAATCTGCCTGCAGGAACAGCAGAGGCTGGATCACGTTAGGATGAGGTCACTGAATTGCTGGAGTCTGTTAATGAGTGAACAGGAACCAGTTTTTCTTGGCCAACCCTCCTTGAAAGGCTGAGACCTGTTTGCTCAGAGATCTGTTTACCAGCCAAGGGGCTTTTTGAGTGAATAGTTTCCCTTTGAAAATCAAACACACCCTCTAATTCTATCAGCGCTTCATCTTGCCCCGATATAAATCAAAAACATCTAGGGCAAAGGTTTGTGCAATGTTCCCACTGCAGTGCGCCATTATCCAGAGGATGAACGTTTGTCAGTTTAGTTTGTAGTTTAGTTTAGAGATACAGCGCGGAAACAGGCCCTTCAGCCCACGCCGACCAGCGATCCCCGCACACTAACACTATCCTACACACACTGTCGACAATTTACACTTATACCAAACCGATTAAACCACAAACGTGTACGTCTTTGGAGTGTGGGAGGAAACCGGAGAAAACCCACGCAGGTCACGGGGAGAAGGTACAAACTCCGTACAGACAGCACCCGTGGTCAGGATCGAACTCGGGTCTCTGGCGCTGTGAGGCAGTAGCTCTACCGCTGTGCCAATGTGCCGCCCTGTAGCTGCACGGTGTGTCAGTAGAAACAGGCACTAGAGGTGGGTAAATACAGCAATGTTAGCAGTTCAGCCATACAGCCGTATCAGTGACAAATAGTCACGGTGGAGTTGCTGTCTTATAGCGAATGCAGCGCCGGAGACCCGGGTTCGATCCCGACTACGGGCGCTTGTCTGTACGGAGTTTGTACTTTCTCCCCGTGACCTGCGTGGGTTTTCTCCGAGATCTTCGGTTTCCTCCCACACTCCAAAGACGTACAGGTTTGTAGGTTAATTGGCTTGGTATGAATGTAAAAATTGTCCCCAGTGGGTGTAGGGTGGTGTTAATGTGCGGGGATCGCTGGTTGGGCCGAAGGGCCTGTTTCCGCGCTGTATCTCTAAACTAAACTAATCCAGGAATGAAGGAGATTAGTTTAGTTCCAAGTTACCCTTGCCTTCCCTCTCTCTCTCCGTCCCTCCCCACCCTAGTTCCCCGACTACTTTGACTGTTTAATGTTTAAGAAGGAACTGCAGATGCTGGAAAATCGAAGGTAGACAAAAATGCTGGAGAAACTCAGCGGGTGAGGCAGCATCTATGGAGCGAAGGAAATAGGCGACGTTTCGGGTCGAAAACCTTCTTCATGTTTATTGTTACTGATTGTATGTCTCGTTGTCACCTTATCCTCAGCCAACAATGAACCATTCTACATTTTCCTTGACCATCGTCTGCTTTGATCTGTCGTTTTCACATCTTACCCTTCCATATCTCTAGGCTCCCTCTCCCCTGACTCTCAGTCTGAAGAAGGATCTCCACCCAAAACGTCGCCCATTCCTTCTCACCAGAGATGCTGCCTATCCCGCTGAGTTACTCCAGCATTTTGTCTCTACCTTCAGTGTATAACCAGCATCTGCAGCTCTGCCCAAAACAGTTTAGTTTATAAGTTTAATTTATTATTGTCATGTCTACCGAGGTACAGAGAAAAGCTTTTTGTTGCGTGCTGGCCTGTCAGTAAAAAGACTATACTGTATGGCGGGACGTCGGCACGGGCACGAGCCTGCCAACTCGCTCACGAAGGTGCTATAGGGTGGATGAGGGCGGTCCCTGCTGCCCCGAGGTATTGGCCAGCGCGATGGCCTCCGGCCACCGCGTGAAGCGGTCCACCACCGTGAGGAGGTGGGTGATGCCCCGGGACAGCGGGAGAGGCCCCACAATGTCCACGTGGAGGTGGTCGAACCGCTGACGTGGTAGACCAAACTCCTGGATGGGGCGCCCGGACGTGGCGCTGGATTTTTGCCGTCTGACACGGAATGCAGATGCGGGCCCAGTAGCCAACATGCTTGTGCACACCGTGCCACATGAACCAAACAGCCACTAGTGCCGTCGTCGCCCGGATGGATGGGTGAACCACGTCGGGGTCACCAATGCAGCGCGGCGATAAGCCCGAAATGAAGGCGAGTAGCCGGGTGTTTTGGGAGGTATTTTATTAGCTGTTGTTCTCTTGTCCAGTCAAGTCCATAGATCCTATAGCGGAGCAAGATAGACCACTCCTGCTAAATGCAATGGGGCTGACGTGTAGTACGCAATGGAACGGAATGTGGGCCTTTTTTTCATCCATTTCCGTAACCCGACCCGACTCGCAGTGTAATCAACGTTGCGGGGGAACAGTTTGTGTTAATAAATTAAAATTCTGAAAATGAGGAGAAGATTTTTACCAAATAACTTTTATTTTTACGAGGATGTTTCCGTAACCGGCTTCCGTCCCCGCACTAGTATCATATGGGATCTTTGGTGCAGAGACGGAAGCTGGTTACGGAAATGGGGCCGAAAATTACCCATGAATCTGCCCATGACCGTACTACGTCTTTTTCGTTGAGTGGACTATCTTGCTCGCTATAGGATCTTTTGTCAAGTCTGCAAGAGAACAATCGGGCCTAAACCCCTGCCCTTTATCCCTGTCGCTAAGGGCCGCCCCGGACTAGTCCTTTCCCGTGCCGAGAGATAGAGGAATAGCCCGACCCTTGGGAGCCACCACAATACACACGATTACAACCAAGCCGTTCACAGTGTACAGATACTGGATAAGGGATAACATTTGGTGCAAGATAAAGTCCAGTAAATAAAGATTTAAAATAGTGGAGCGATTGTAATGAATGATTGTAGAGCCACTTCTGGGACCAGCATGTAGAGGGTTGCCTGACTTTGGTGTCATCTTGACTGTGTAATAAAAAGTCATCTTAACGTCCACTAACAGATTACTGATCTCCCACCAATAGTTTATTAATGGGGTTACCACCGACTCAGATTCAAACCCGGCTACGGGTGCTGTCTGCGCGGAGTTTGCACGTTCTCCCCGTGACCTGCACCCCGTGACTTCTCAGAGAACTTCGGTTTTCTCCCACACTCCAAAGACCTTACAGGTCTGTAGGTTCATTGGCTTTGTGTAAATGTAAAAATTGTCCCTCGTGTGTGTAGGGTAGTGTTAATGTGCCAGGATCGTAGAGACCGTGGATGTCGGGAGCTCCAACGACGCAGAGGTTCGACCAGCCCCGATCCGGGGTCCGATCCGGGGCTGAGATCCCCCCCGATGCAGGAGCTGATCGTCCCGATGCGGAGGGCCCAAACGCCGCCGGCTACGAGAGTTAAGATTGTCCCGTCAACGGAAGGCTCGAGGCCCCCAACTGCGGGAGAACAAAGAAGGGAAGAGATTGAACTATTGTTTCGCCTTCCATCACAGTGAGGAATGTGGAGGAGTCACTGTGGTGGATGTTTATGTTAAAATGTATTTTGTGTATTCTGTTGCTTTTTATTTGAATGACTGACTTGGCAAATGAAATTCCTCGTATGTTGCAAAACATACTTGGCTAATAAAGTATTATTGTATTGGATCGCTGGTCAGTGCGGACTCGGTGGGCCGAAGGGCCTGTTTCCGCGCTGTATCTCTGAATTAAACTAAACTAAAAGCTATTTTAAATAGCCTTTAACCGTATTTAAAAAATACTATGTGAGGTCCTTGCACAAAGATTAAACAAAAGTTTTGCCACCAAGTGAAGCTCCCTCTGCACTGTCTTTCGGAACCATAGATGGTTCTGGCAGCAGCTGGCAACTGTATTGCATCACAGTGTTCAGGCTCACTGCTTGCGTTTCCATGCTGGGGAATTTCAGTACTTGTTTATACTTGCGCACTTATTTTGCACGCTGATCAAAATGGATTTTACTGGAGCCAGCCCCCTCTGACCCTAAACCAAAGACATCTATCTTGATCCCACATAACGATCTGCGATTTGCGTTAGCTGCTCTCAGGCGCTGGGCTCCTGAGCGAATTCTCAAGTCAAGTCAAGTCAAGTTTATTTGTCACGTACACATACAAGATGAGCAGTGAAATGAAATGAGTGACTGCGGATTGTGCAAAAACACTAGAACAGAACCAGTATTTACATTTTAGAATAAAAAAAATTAAAAAAGACACAACACAACAGTGAAGGGCCTGACCCCCCAATATATCACTCTGTGGTTTTATGACTGTATTTTGTTAAGCATCCACATTTATGACTTGAGAAGTGGTTTGGGAGGAACAGGTTCCTCTTATGACCCAGGCAGGACCTGCACTGCTAATTCATAAAGAGAAATTGCAGAGATACAACACACGTAGATAGAGTTGTAAAGAACAAATGTTCTTTATTGCTGGCATCAATTTTTTTTTGCTTAGTTTAGTTTAGAGATGCAGTGCGGAAACAGGCCCTTCGGCCCACCGGGTCCGCGCCGACCAGCGATCCCCGCACACTTACACTATCCTACACCCACTAGGGACAATTTTTACATTTACCAAGCCCATTAACCTACATATCTGTCCGTCTTTGGAGTGTGGGAGGGAACCGAAAATCTCGGAGAAAACCCACGCAGGTCACGGGGAAAACGCCCAAACTCTGTACAGACTCGACCCCTTAGTCGGGATCGAACCTGGGTCTCTGGCGCTGTGAGGCAGCAACTCTACCGCTAAGCCGCCGTGCTACCCTTCATCTTCCTCATGGCGAATGTTAAGCTCAATTGCCTTAGTTTAGCTCATTACATCCTGTTCTTGTACAATCACAGCACCTGAGGAATGCTTGATGGAATCTAATGCAGAGAAATGCGAGGTACTGCGTTTTTCGAAAGTCTAACATGGGCAGGTCCTACACAGTGAATGGTCGGCTTCTGGGGAGTTTTGTAGAACAGAGGGGTTCTTTAGACAGGTTTAGAGGGATATGGGCTAAACTCAAGCAAGTGGGACTAGTGGCGAAGGTCACGGGGAGAACGTTACAAATTCCGTACAGGCAGCACCCGTGGTCGGGATCGAACCCGGGTCTGTGGCGCTGCAGGTGCTGTAAGGCAGCAACTCTACCGCTGTGCCACCGTGCTGCCCAATCGGTCAAGGCATTGAGTGCAAGAGTCAGGAAGTCATATTGCAGCGTTATAGGACGATAGTCTGGCCATGTTTGGAGTGTTGTGTGCAGTTCTGGTAGCCCCATTACAGGAAGGATGTGGAGGTTTTGGAGAGGCTGCAGAGGTGGTTTACCAGAATATTGGCTGGATTACAGCTGCAAGGACATGTTGGACAAACTTGGATTGTTTTCTAGTTGCGTCAGAGTTTGAGGGAAGAGGTACATACATTTATGAGAGCCACAGATAGGGTGGAGAGTCGGAATCCTTTTTCCCCAGGCTGGAAAGAAAGCTTTAGTTTGAGAGGGGAAAAGTTTAAAGGAGGTGTGCGGGGCCGGGGCAAGTTGTTATACAGAGGGTGGTGGGTGCCTGGAATGTGCTGCCAGGGGTGGTGGTGGAGGCAGACACGATAGTGACATTTAAGAGATTTTTAAATAGGTACATGGATATGAATGGAATGGAGGGATATGGATCATGTACAGGCAGGTGAGATTAGTATATCTTGGCATCATGTTTGGCACAGACATTGTAGGTTGAAGGACAAGTTCCTTTGCTGTAACAAGAATAATAAATGAGTCACAGGCGATTGCAATCTACGTTAAGATGGGAAACCAAGTTAGCAGTGATAGTGTGGAGGATGAATTCCTGGAGTGTATGGCAGATTGTTTCATAGATCAATATCATGAGTAGCCAGTGAAGGAATAGGCTCTAGATAGACACAACAAGCTGGAGTAACTCAGCGGGTCAGGCAGTGGGTCGAGACCCTTCTTCAGACTCTTTTCCTGAAGAACTGAAGAAGGGTCTCGACCCGAAACATCACCTATTCCTTTTCTCCAGAGATGCTGTCTGACCCGCTGAGTTACTCCAGCTTTTTTAAAATCTATCTTCGGTTTAAACCAGCATCCGCAGTTCCTTCCTACACAAGGAACAGGCTATTTCAAATCCAGCCACGTATAGTGAGAAAGGGTTAAATGATAGTGTGTCAGACAGGGGGGGCCTTTAGTGAGCAGTGTTCCTCGTGAAAGATAGTCTGATTAGAAACCAGAAATGGGTGAGAGAAACCACGTATCGTTAAGTTCAAATAGAAATTTGGCTTCCGACGTCTTAGAGGCAATTTACAGAAGCCAATTAACCACTAAAAATTTGGCCTGAAATTTAAATAAAAAAAAATAATGATGGCAGCATGGTGGCGCAGCGGTAGTTGCTGCTTCACAACACCAGAGACCCGGGTTTGATCCTGACCACGAGTGCTGTCTGTGTGGAGTTTGCACGTTCTCCCTGTGACCGCGTGGGTTTTCTCCGGGTGCTCCGGTTTCCTCCCACATTCCAAAGACGTGCAGGTTTGTAGCTTAATTGGCTTCTGTAACGAAATTGCCCCTGGTGTGTAAGATGCGTAAAGTGAGATAGCATGGAAGGAGGGTGATGAATGGTCAGCGTGGAGTGGACGCGGCGGGCCGAAGGTCCTGCTTCTACGTGGTAAAATTAAAACTGGAAATGAAAGGCAGGAGGTGTGAAACCGAAACAGATCAGAAAATACTGGACACACTCAGCAGGTCGGGCGGCATGTGTGGGTGTGGAAACAGGGTCAACATTTCACCTTGCAGACCCCTCGTCACAGCAGATTGGTGAACGCCATTTAAAAAAAGGTATTACCGTAAATAAGCAGAGGCTAACATTTAAAGAATGAGTACATAGTTTACAAGTGATGCATATTTCTTGAAGCCAAAAAAGAGATTTCAACAGGAAAAGTAGTCCCCCAAAGAAGTTAAATATTGTGTTGGCTCAAAGGGAGGGACAGCCCAAAATTTGTTGAGCCGAGGGACTGGGGAAATTTCAGCAAAGAACCAAAGGATTTAGAGAAAGGGAGAGTTACAAGAGGAGTGGATGGGGAAGAAATATGATGCAGGGGCTTTTTGTGGAAAAGTAAAAGGAAAAGTGAATCTGGTTCCCTCACAAAAGAAAGCAGGAGAATTTGTACTGGGGCAGAGAATTAAAATTAATATTTAGTTTAGTTTAGTTTAGACACAGCGCGGAAACAGCCCCTTCGGCCCACTGAATCCATGCCGATCCCCGCAAATTTCCTACACTAGGAACAATTTACACATATATCAAGCCAATTAACCTACAAACCTGTACATCTTTGGAGTGTGAGAGGAAATTGAAGAACTCGGAGAAAACCCACGCGGTCACGGGGAGAATGTACAAACTCCGTACAGACAGCACCCGTAGTCGGGATTGAACCTGGGTCTCCGGCACTGCAAGGCAGCAACTCTACCGCTGCGCCACCGTGGCCGGTGTGGGACAGAGAATGATCCCAGGGATGATTGGGTCAACGTTTGATGGCTCTGGGCCTGTACCCGCTGGAGCTTCGAAGGATGAGGGGGATCTCATTGAAACCCAAGGCATCATAAGATCATAGGATCATAAGATCATAAGTGATAGGAGCAGAATTAGGCCATTCGGCCCATCAAGTCTACTGCCATTCAATCATGTCTGATCTATCTCTCCCTCCTAACCCCATTCTCCTGCCTTCTCCTCATAACCACTGACACCCGTACTAATCAAGAATCTTTCTATCTCGGCCTTAAATATATCCACTGACGACCTCCACAGCCTTCTGTGGCATAGAATTCCACAATTTCATTACCTTCTGACTAAAGAAATTCCTCCTCATTTCCTTCCTAAAAGAACATCTTTTAATTCTGAGGCTTTGACCTCTAGTCCTAGACTCTCCCACCAGTGGAAACATCCTCTCCACATCCACTCTGTCCAAGCCCTTCACTATTCAGAATAAAAGGACGTTCCTTTAGAAAGGAGATGAGGAGGAATTTCTTTTGTCAGAGGAGGATGAGTCTGTGGAATCCATTGCTAGAGAAGGCTGTGGAGGCCTAGTCAATGGATATTTTTAAGGCCGAGATAGATAGGTTCTTGATTAGTACGGGTGTCACGGCTGTTGAGGCCAAGAAATTAGGTCTTTTTAAAGCAGAGAAAGCAAGTGTTACTTGGTTAGAGAAGTCAATGTTCATACCACTGGGGTGTAAGCTGCCAAAGCGAAATATGAGGTGCTGTTCGTCCAATTTGTGCTGGGCCTCACCCTGACAATGGAGGCAGCCCAGGACAGAAAGGTCAGATTGGGGATGTGAGGGGAATTTAAAGTGTTTGGCAACCGGGAGATCCCGTAGGCCCAGGCGGTCTGTTGACTTCCTCACCACTCTACCACACAGCGGGTTGTTAGTGCAGGTTGAATAGTCCAGCCAGTCCACAGGGTAGAATACTGCAGAAGAATATCAACCCACTAACTATAATCTTCAGAACTCCCCGAGTGGGGATATTGTGAGTTCAGCACTGACCTGCAGCCAGGAGACTGACTGACCCTCCCACCCCACCCCACCCCACCCCACCCCACTCCGCACTCACCCCCAGTGTCTCTCAGGGTTCGTGCAGCATTGTACGGGAGTTTACTGCCCCTCTAACTGCGGATGTAGTTACAGAAGTTGCTAAGCTGTAAAGAAGCTGTAAAGAAGGCAAACGCAATGCTGCCATTTATTTCAAGAGGGCTAGAATACAAAAAACAGGGACATAACGCTGAGGCTCTATAAGCCACTGGTCAGGCAGCATTTGGAGTATTGTGAGCAATTCTGGGCACCATATCTGAGGAAGGATGTGCTGGCCCTGGAGAGGGCCCAGAGGAGGTTTACAAGAATGATTCCAGGAATGAGCGTTTGTCGGCACTGGGCCTGTACTCGCTAGAGTTTAGAAGAATGAGGGGGTGGGGGGGCCTCATTGAAACGTCCTGAATAGTGAAAGGCTTGGATAGAGTGGATGTGGAGAGGATTTTCCACTAGTGGGAGAGTCTAGGACCAGATATCATGGTCTCAGAATTAAAGGACGCTCCTTTAGGAAGGAGATGAGGAGGAATTTCTTTAGTGAGAGGGTGGTGAATCTGTGGAATTCTTTGCCACAGAAGGCTGTGGAGGCCAAATCAATGGATATTTGTCAGGCCGAGATAGATAGATTCTTGATTAGATAGATAGATAGATAGAAACTTTATTTGCCACACGACCAGGGTTGGTGGTAATGGGTTCGGTACATGATGGTACACTGCTTTAGCACATTAACAGGTGTCATGGATTACGGGGCGAAGGCAGGAGAATGGGGTTTGGAGGGAGAGATAGATCAGCCATGATTGAATGGTGGAGTAGACGATGGGCCGAATGGCCTGATTCTGCTCCTATTACTTATGACCTTATGACCAGCCACCTTTCATAGAAACATTGAATCATAGAAACATAGAAAATAGGTCATAGAAAACATAGAAAAAAGTAGGCCCTTCGAGCCAGCACCGCCATTCAATATGATCATGGCTGATCATCTCAAATCAGTACCCCATTCCTGCTTTCTCCCCATATCCCTTGATTCCGTTAGCCCCAAGACCTATATCTAACTCTCTTTTGAAAACATCCAGTGAATCGGCCTCCACTGCATTGTGTGGCAGAGAATTCCACAGATTCACAACTCTCTGGGTGAAAAAAGTTTTTCCTCATCTCAGTCCTAAATGGCCGACCCCTTATTCTCAAACTGTGACCCCCTGGTTCGGGACTTCCCCAACATCCCCAACCTGAACTAACAACCCGATGTTGGGGAAGTCCCGAACCAGGGGTCACAGTTCCTGCATCTAGCCTGTCCAATTCCTTCCTTCCTTCCACCTCGGGGGGGCCGGCTGCAGGACGGGGTGTGTGTCTCAAGGGGACGAGGTGTGTGTCGCCGGATCTGCCCGCGTTTTTCCCAGATGGTTATGGGTTTAGTTTTTTGCCGGGACTCCACTCCCGAGGGTGGGGCGGTGGTGCCCTGTGGCAGCCTGAGCCTGAGCTCAGAGAGGTAGAAGGGCTCTGAGTCACAGTGGCTGACATTGTAGCAGAACAAGCCTGCACGTACCACATCTGCCCGGGCACGATAACATCTGTCTTCCAGCGACAAACCCAGCGCCTGGGGCAGGCCGTCGATGTGTGGTTACCCTGGTGAGGAACAGGCCTGATGTGATACGCCACTGCTTGCCACAGCCAACCACCCACTTGTTATTGAGACTACAGGTGCAGGTACAAACACAGTCACATCCATTGTTGCACAGGAGGAGCCCGATCAATGATTCAGTGATAGGTTATTGTCATGTGTACCAAGGTGCTGTGTTTTTGCGTGCAACCCGGTAAAATCACCTGGGCAGTACACAAGTGTACACTTAGATCACTGAACTGTCCTGTCTTCTGCCTGTGGCAACAAGTGGCCCCTCGCCTGACCCCCTCGTGGTCCATGTAGGCCCCCGCTGCGTAGCTCTCCACTGGGCCCCTTCCTCTCCTACGGTCCCCTACCTCTCTGGCGGCATCTCAGCCCATCGAGGCAAGACTTTTTTTTAATGCCATTTCCTCTTGTCAACCTTACCTTATCTCAAGGACAATTATGACCTTCCTAAACTGCAAGCAGGAAGTTACATTGCAGAGCGGGTAAGAGGGAAACAGAAAGGAGGAATGGACAAAGGGATTCCCTTTGACAGGGATGAGGTCAGGATTACCGTGGTGATAAATATTATGTTATCTTGACGTCACATTTTATTGAGAAATATATATATATACAGCCAAAAAAAATGTGTCACAATATATATATATAATATATATATATATACAGGTGTGTGTGTATGTATATAAGTGTGTATATATAAAAAGAAGATAGACACAAAATGCTGGAGTAACTCAGTGGGACAGGCAGCATCTCTGGAGAGAAGGATGGGTGACGTTTTGGGTCGAGACCTTTCTTATATATATAAACACATACATACGTTGTCTGAAGAAGGGTCTCGACCCGAAACGTCACCCATTCCTCTCCAGAGATGCTGCCTGTCCTGCTGAGTTACTCCAGCATTTTGTATCTATCTTCTTACACATACACTCACACACACACACACATACACACACATATATATATATATATATAATATAATATATATATATGTATATATATATGTATATATATATATATACCAGCATCTTTTGAAATACCAATGTCAATGTTTCGGAGGTAGACAAAAATGCTGGAGAAACTCAGCGGGTGAGGCAGCATCTATGGAGCGAAGGAAATAGGCAAAGTTTCGGGTCAAAACCCTTCCTCAAGGTAATGTCAATCTTTCTCTGTCTCTGGAAACCCTCAACACCTAGTGTTAGTGAACCTGGTCCACACATTCCCCAGATCCTTCCTGGTGTGTGAGAGGTCCAACTCTGGCCAAAATCTGGCCAAGATCGCCCAAGCCGGGACCGAACCCTGAGTTCATGAAGGTGTGACCGAGCATCATTGTTTTGAGATGGCCGTCTATTTATAATCATGGATGTGGTCACATATTTTAATAGCATCATCACGCGCACATCAGGTTTCCCCATTCTTCGATGATCTTTCAAATTGCGCTCATTTGCTGTTCAATAATAGATCACTTCTGGAAAAATAGCAATTATAAATGCTGAAGGCAGACAAAAATGCTGGAGAAACTGCCTCACCTACTGAGTTTCTCCAGCATTTTTGTCTACCTTTGATTTTTCCAGCATCTGCAGTTCCTTCTTAAACATTATAGATACTGAGGTCTCAGACCAAAAGAGGGAAGCAGGCGAGTTACGAAGCAGTCACCACCTATCACAAGCCTGGCTTTGTCCCACCCCCACTTCTCCTTTTCAGCCCCCCCCCCCCCTCCCTCGCCCAACACAATTTAGTCTGAATGGTCATAGAATTCTAGAATAATACAGCCTGGAAACAGGCCATTTGGCCCAACTTGCCCACACCAGCCAACATGCCCCATATACACTCGTCCCACCTGCCTGCGTTTGCCCGTATCCCTCTAAACCCGTCCTATCCATGTACCTGTCCAAATGTTTTTTTAAACATTGTGATGATACCTGCCTCAACCACCTCCTCTGGGGGGGACCCAAGACGTTGCCTTTCCATGTGCTCCAGATGTCAGGGGTTATGGTTATTCAGGGACAGTTCCTTCCCAACTGTTAACATGCAACTGAATCATCCTACCACAACCAGAGAGCAGTGCTGAACTATTATCTACCTCTTTGATGTCCCTGGAACTATCCTTGACCGGACTTTGCTGGCTTTACCTTGCATTAAATGTTATTCCCTTATCATGTATCTATTCGCTGTAAATAGATTGGTTGTAATCATATACTGGTTTCCACAGACTGGTTCGCACGCAACAAAGTGTGTTTTACCGTACCTTGGTACACGTGACAATAAACTAAACTGATGGGGAGAAGGCAGGAGAATGAGGTTAGGAGGGAGAGAAAGATCAGCCATGATTGAATGGCGGAGTAGACTAGTTCAAGTTCAAGTGACTTCAAGTGAGTTTATTGTCATGTGTCCCTGATAGGACAATGAAATTCTTGCTTTGCTTCAGCACAACAGAACATAGAAGGCATTGACTACAAAACAGATCAGTGTGTCCATATACCATTATATAAATATATACACACATGAATTGACTGATAAAGTGCAAATAACAGATAATGGGTTATTAATGATCAGAGTTTTGTCCAAGCCAGGTTTAATAGCCTGATGGCTGTGGGGAAGTAGCTATTCCTGAACCTGGTTGTTGCAGTCTTCAGGCTCCTGTACCTTCTACCTGAAGGTAGCGGGGAGATGAGTGTGTGGCCAGGATGGTGTGGGTCTTTGATAATACTGCCAGCCTTTTTGAGGCAGCGACTGCGATAAATCCCCTCGATGGAAGGAAGGTCAGAGCCGATGATGGACTGGGCAGTGTTTACTAGATGGCCCGAATGCCCTAATTTTGCTCCGGTCACTTATGACCTTATGACTGCACTTTAAAGTGGAGCATTCCAGAGTGTAACGCAATGCACAGATACATTCCTCTCGTTTTGCCCTGGGTTCTTTGGCCGATTAGCTTATTTAGGATACAGATTTTCCGCTTTGACGATGAGTCAGTGCCTGGGGAGTTTGTGGGATGAGGTGACTGGTATTTGTCTGCTGCTTCTCTCGAACATGATATCCATGACAGTAAACCACAGAAACATCTATTGGATTTTCAAAAAAAGTATGCGGAATAATGTGGGAGCAGATGTGATCAGGTGCAAGAGCAGGGACTGCAATTGTGGAGAGCATCTCTCAATCTACCCTTACCAGCTTTAAGGAAGGCGATGCAAAGAAAATTAGTGAAAGGAACAGAAAGGTTTGCATTTTTATAGCATTGAACATAGTTCATAGAATACAAAACTGTCCATCACAGCCACAGCCAACAATGGACCATTATGGGCTCAACCTTTCCTTGATCATCATGACTTTTTTAGCATATCTTTCATATTTTTGTTCTATATCTCTCTGATCACCAGCTACATCTCTCATTTCCCTTTCATAAGATCAAAAGATCATAAGTGATAAGAGAAGAATTTGGCCATTCGGCCCATCAAGTCTACTCCGCCATTCAATCATGGCTGATCTATCTCTCCCTGCTAACCCCATTCTCCTGCCTTCTCCCCATTATCCCCGACACTCGTACTAATCAAGAATCTATTTTATCTCTGCCGTAAACATATCCATTGATATTTCCTGGAGTTTTCCTCCAGCACTTTGTGTTTTACTCAAGGTTCCAGCCTCTGCAGTTCCTTGTGTCATCATCACTCCTTACTTATCCAAATGCCTTTGCAAGGCGGCAGTGGATGTGTTTTCCTACTACCCTCCCCCCCCTCTCCCCAGCTCCGCCTCGGTTCTCTCGCACAGTTGCCTCTCTGTTGCGTGAGCTAACATGTGAGCTGTGAGAATGCCGTGGGATGCGGCAGGAAACGGCCAAAGTCAACAGCGCACAGAGGCAAGCTTTGAGCGCGGCCTCTCCTCCACACTGGAGTCAATGGAGAAGGGACACAGAGCTGGCGATTGACAGAGAGGGGAGAGGAGAGGAGGGAGTAGAGGAGTGGGGAGGAGGGGAGGAGGGGAGGAGAAGGGTGGAGAGGGGAGGGGGAGGGGGAGGAGAGGAGAGGAGAGGAGAGGAGGAAATGGGAGGAGGGGGAGGAGAGGAAGGGAGAGGAGAGGAGAGATGAGGAGCGGAGAGGGGAGGGGAGGAGAGGAGATGAAAGGGAGGAGAAGAAAGGGGAGGAGAGGGGAAGGGAAGGGGAGGAGAGGAGAGGGGAGATGAGGAGCGGAGAGGGGAGGGGAGGAGAGGGGAGGGAGACAGCTCGCTTATACACCCCAGGCTGCAACCAGACACAACACAGCCGGCTGTCCCGCTGCTTGTCATCGCTTGGGACACGTTTGAACTTCAAATTCCTGTTGGAAAATGCCTGAAGAAGGGTCCCGACCCGAAACGTCACCTCTCCAAGTTCTCCAGAGATGCTGCCTGACCTGGCCTGATCAATTACTCCAGCACCTTAGTTTAGTTTGGAGACACAGCGCAAAAACTACAGATGCTGGTTTAAACCGAAGATAGACACAAATTGCTGGAGTAACTCAGCGGGGATCTCTTGAGAGATGGAATGGGTGACGTCCGCGCCGACCAGCAATGCCTGCACATTAACACTAACCTACACACACTTGGGACAATTTACAATTTTACCAAGACAATTAACCTACAAACCTGCACGTCTTTGGAGTGTGGGGGGACTTACGAAATTCTTAAGGGGTTGGACAGGCTAGATGCAGGAAGATTGTTCCCGATGTTGGGAAAGTCCAGAACAAGGGGTCACAGT
Organism: Malacoraja senta; assembly: GCA_038087875.1. Lineage (NCBI taxonomy): Eukaryota > Metazoa > Chordata > Chondrichthyes > Rajiformes > Rajidae > Malacoraja > Malacoraja senta. The sequence goes on from JAXLNO010003041.1 coordinate 92,537, forward strand.
TTAAGGATAAGGGGGAAATCTTTTAGGACCGAGATGAGAAAATCATTTTTCACACAGAGAGTGGTGAATCTGTGGAATTCTCTGCCACAGAAGGTAGTTGAGGCCAGTTCATTGGCTATATTTAAGAGGGAGTTAGATGTGGCCCTTGTGGCTAAAGGGATCAGGGGGTATGGAGAGAAGGCAGGTACAGGATACTGAGTTGGATGAACAGCCATGATCATATTGAATGGCGGTGCAGGCTCGAAGGGCCGAATGGCCTACTCCTGTACCTATTTTCTATGTTTCTATCCGGAGCACCCGGAGAAAACCCACGCAGGTCACGGGGAGAACGTACAAACTCCGTACAGACAGCACCCGTGGTCAGGATCGAACCGGGTCTCTGGCGCTGTGAGGCAGCAACTCTACCGCTGCACCACCTTGCCGCCCTTTTGTTCCCCTGCACACTAAAGTCAGGAGCCCGAGGCACAGTTACACGTAAACCTAAAGGTAATTCTTCAATTGGTGATCAAAAAAAGTCCACAAAACAACCAGGTTAAGCAACTGGATACACGAGGAACTGCAGGTGCTGGCATCTTGAGGAAAAATATACAAAGTGCTGGAGGAACTCAGCCGGTCAGGCAGCATCTGTGGAGGGAAATGAACACAAAGACCAGTCAGTCCCAACCCGAAACACAATCTATTTTCAATAGACAATAGGTGCAGGAATAGGCCATTTGGCCCTTCGAGCCAGCACCGCCATTCAATGTGATCATGGCTGATCATCCCCAATCAGTACCCCGTTCCTGCCTTCTCCCAATATCCCCTGACTCCGCTATTTTAAAGAGCCATATCTAGCTCTCTCTTGAAAGCATCAAGAGAACCTGCCTCCACCGCCCTCTGAGGCAGAGAATTCCACTGGAATTTCCCTCCATAGATGCTGCCTGACCGGCTGAGTTCCTCCACCACCTTGTGTTTTGCTTAAGATTCCAGCACCTGCAGTTCCTCCAGTCTCTAGCTCCTCCGGCAGGTTGATTTTTGGGCATTTTCGATCACCAATTCAAGAATGAACATTTAAAAATTATTGTCCTGAGACGGTGAAAAGGTCTTCCGTGCTCGTGCCTCGTTTCACACAGGTACCAAGGCTCCTGAGTTTAGTATGTAGGGAATTCTCAATAGGAATGTGCTTTACTGCAGACTCCAGCAGGCTGAGAAAAGGTCTCGACCCGAAACGTCATCTATCCATGTTCTCCAAGGATGCTGCCTGACCTGCTGAGTTACTCCAGCACTTTGTGTTCTTAACTGGTCTCTTCGTCTCTCACTGTCTCCCCCCCACCCCCATCCCCCTCTTCCTCTCTGTCTCTCTCTCTCTTTCCCTCTCCACTCAACCCACCTGGCCTCCCTCCCTCTCTCTTCCCCCCTCCTTCTCTCCTATTCCTCTCTCTCTCCCTCTCTGTCTCACTGCCCCCCCCTCCCTCTCTCCCTCTCTTTCTCTCCCTCACTCTGTTACGTCCGCAGCTGGCAAGAATGTGCAGAAATAGTCTTTTTATTTTTGTGAGATTGATGTAAAGATAAACACTGGCCAGGACCCAGTGATGTTTTGGGCTGAGTGTCGAACCATCAAAGTACAAATTGAACACTGACGCAAGATTGTTATCCGATGAATCATGGCAAGTTCGTAAGAGTGTGCGGTTTCTTTCTGGCTTCGCGGCTGTGGCTCAAGAATGGCCATATCGGGGAGGGTCACTGGTGAACGAGATGGTCAGCCCGAGAGTTTCACATGGGATGGGGGTCGCTCGCAGAGCGGGTTGTGAGAGACTGCGCGGCCCTGGGGAGGGGTAAGCAGAGACCTCAACACAAGTGTACCACACAAGGACACTCAGACGCACTCACACACATCCACACTCACACACACACACACACACACAGACACACACACACACACACACACACACACACACACACACACACACACACACAGGGATGCGCACATTGACACACACACAGAACCATACAGACAGATGAAGAGAGAGAGAGAGAGAGAGAGAGAGAGAGAGAGAGAGAGAGAGAGAGAGAGAGAGAGAGAGGGAGGGAGAGAGGGGGAGAGGGGGAGAGAGTGAGAGAGGGAGAGAGAGAGAGAGAGAGAGAGAGAGAGAGAGAGAGAGAGAGAGAGAGAGGAGAGAGAGAGAGAGCATGGGAGAGAGATAAATATGGCGAGAGATACAGGGACAAGCTGAGAGAGTGAAGCAGTTGAGATGGTGAGAGAGATGGAGACACAAGTGTTGGGCGACAGGGCCGGGCGAGAGACAGAGATAGACCCAGAGACAGCCAGTGAGAATTCTAGAGACAGTGAAAGAGACGCAGATATGGACAGAGACAGCCACAGAGACAGCCAATAACATAGATAAAGACAGAGACAGCCAGTGACATGTACAGAGGCTGTGACATAGCCAGAGATAGAGCCAGTGACAGCCAGAGCCAGAGATAGAGCCAGTGACAGCCAGAGCCAGAGATAGAGCCAGTGACAGCCAGAGCCAGAGACAGCCAGAGCCAGAGATAGAGCCAGTGACATAGCCAGAGCCAGAGCCAGAGATAGAGCGTGACACAGCCAGAGCCAGAGCCAGAGATAGCCAGTGACATTGCCAGAGATAGAGCCAGTGACATAGCCAGAGATAGATCCAGTGACATAGCCAGAGCCAGTGAAATAGCCAGCCAGAGATAGAGCCAGTGACATAGCCAGAGCCAGTGAATAGCCAGAGCCAGAGATAGAGCCAGTGACAGATACAGTGTCCGGTTCGGGGACTCCCCGCCGCCTGGCCCCGCCCCCCGCGGTGAATCACCCATTACATCACAGGCCAGTCCCGGCCCCGCCCCCGACGACGTCGCTGCCCGTTGGCCCCGCCCCCCCGTGACTATATAAGGCGGGGCGGCGGCGCTGGGCGGCAGAACGCGGCTGGAGCGGACAGAGGAACAAACATATATACATACACACGCAGGCAGGCAGGCAGCATGTCGGACTTCAGGGAGCTGTGCGAGTTGGTGTCTGAGGTGAGGGAGCGAGCGTGGACTGGGCGCAGCGCAGCGAGACACGGCAGCGACTCCGATCGACGGATGCTTCCCTGGGCAGGAGATGCGCGCTCCCGTGTTCGTGGAGCAGGGGTGGGGGGAATGGATGCGCGCTCCCGTGTTCGTGGAGTGGGTGGATGCGCGCTCCCGTGTTCGTGGAGCAGGGGTGGGGGGGATGGATGCGCGCTCCCGTGTTCGTGGAGTGAGATTGGGTGGATGCGCGCTCCCGTGTTTGTGGAGCAGGGGTGGGGGGGGTGGATGCGCGCTCCCGTGTTCGTGGAGTGAGATTGGGTGGATGCGCGCTCCCGTGTTCGTGGAGCAGGGGTGGGGGGGATGATGCGCGCTCCCGTGTTCGTGGAGTGAGATTGGGTGGATGCGCGCTCCCGTGTTTGTGGAGCAGGGGTGGATGCGCGCTCCCGATGGGGTGGAGAATCCATGGACAACGAACAAGAGCCCGCCAGTTTGTGGGCAAGGCAGGCGCGCTCCCGATGGGTTTGCTCGGCGTGATTAAGGGGAGCGCACTGCCGGGATTTGCGCGGGCAAGTGTAGTGCGCGCTCCAGGGGTGTGTCTGTTGGGGGGGGGGGGGGTTTGCGCGGGCACGATGCTGACGGGTCAATGCGCGATCCCAGTTCCCAGGGTGTGTGTGTGTGAACGCGGAGGGGAGAAGGCGCGCCCCCGGGCCGGTTGTGTTTTGCGTGGTCGGGGGGGAGGTGCGCGCTCCGGGGGTGGGGTGAGTGCACGAGCATTCGTGTCGCCGAGGTTGGGGGGGGGATCGACTGACAGCAGCGGGAGCGCGCAATTCACGGACGGGTGAATGCGCGCTCCCGGGGGTCGGCTAAATGCACGGGCAGTGGGGTCGTGCGCGCTCCCGAGGGGGGGTTGAGTTGAATGCAAGAGTGCGAGCTCCCGATTTGGACTGAATGCGGGGCGGTGAGCGCGCTTTGTGGGGTAAATGCAAGCGTGCGAGTGCGCGCTCCCGGGGTTCGGCTAAATGCACGGACGGGGGGGGGGGGGGGGGGGGTCGTGCGCGCTCCCGGGTGGGGGGGGTTGTTGAGTTGAATGCAAGATGGACTGAAAGCAAGGGGCGGGGAGGGGAGCGCGCTTTGTGGGGTAAATGCAAGAGTGCGAGTGCGCGCTCCCGAGAAAAGCGCGCCGCCGCGGGCCTCCGCCCTCCCACACCGACTGACTCTCCCCCTCTCTCCCTCTCCCCCCCGCAGTTGAGCTTCTTGGATCCCGACGATTTCTCCGCCTGGAAGCCGGGCCCCGAGAGCCGGGCGGTGGGTCCGCCGCTGCCCGCTGCCTCCTCCCGCCGCTACTCCACCAGCCAGCTGCCGCTGTCGGGTTGCCGGGGCCCGCCGGGGCTGGGGCTGGGGCTGGGGCTGGGGCTCGGGCTCCGGGAGCCGGGGCTGGGACTGGGACTGGGCGACGTGGAGTGGGGAGAGGAAGAGGAGGAGGAGGAGGAGGAGGAGGGGGAGAGGGAGAGGGAGAGGCGGGGTGTGTCGCTGCTGCTGCCGCCTCCCTCGCCCTCGGCCCGCTACAAGACGGAGCTGTGCCGCCCCTTCCAGGAGAGCAGCTTCTGCCGCTACGGCGACAAGTGCCAGTTCGCCACGGCCTGTCCGAGCTGCGCTCCCTCAGCCGCCACCCCAAGTACAAGACGGAGCCGTGCCGCACCTTCCACACCACCGGCTTCTGCCCCTACGGTACCCGCTGCCACTTCATCCACAACCCCGAGGAGGAGAGGGGGCCCCGGCCTCGCCTGCGCCAGAGCGCCCAGCCTGGGCTCGGCCTCCTCGGCCGGCCCGGCGCTCGACTGGGCCGCGCTGCGGGCGGCCTTCAGCCCCGACCTGGAGTTGGAGCTGGCCCGGACTCTGGGCTTGGGGCTGGGCAAGGGAGGAGGAGGAGGAGGAGGGGGTGGAGGAAGTTGCTGCTGCCGCCAGCACCCCCAGCACCAGCACCAGCACCACCAACACCAGCGGCAGCACCAGCAGCTCCAGCGGGCGCCCGGCTTGCCCATGGCCGGCAGGAGCCCGTCCGCAGACTCGCTCTCCGACCAGGACGACTCCAGCAGCAGCGGCTCCGAGTCGCCCGTCTTCGAGCAGGGCCGGCGGCTGCCCATCTTCAGCAGGATCTCTGTGTCGGACTGAGGGAGGGGGAGGGGGGTGGAGGTGGAGAAGGGGAGTGCTGTTGTACCCTGGTGTGAAAGACTGAAGGGGGCAAGGGGCGGTGGTATCTTTCCCATTGAGAGAATGTTAATTGTTTTGGTTTGCCTGTGACTT
>JAXLNO010003042.1:0-39420 GCA_038087875.1 Malacoraja senta
ACACATTGCAAGGAGCCAACACATTTTCAACTCCTACCTCGACAAAAACCTAGACCCACTGCAGTTCGTTTACCGCCACAACAGATCAACGGTGGATGCGATCTCGCTGGCCCTCCACTCTTCTCTGGGAAACTTGGACAACAAAAACTCATATGTCAGGCTGTTATTCATTGATTATATCTCGGCATTTAATACAATCATCCCCTCCAAGCTGGTTACCAAACTCGCAGAACTGAGTCTCTGCGCATCCCTCTGCAATTGGATCCTCGACTTCCTCATTCTCAGACCAGTCTGTTCGTATTGGTGGAAATGTGTCAAGACTCGATAACACTCTGCACGGGTGCACCTCAAGACTGCGTGCTCAGCCCCCTGCTGTACTCATTCTATACTCATGACTGCATAGCTGGACATAGTGCGAACTCCATCATCAAGTTTGCTGACAACACCACTGTTGAGGGACGTATCACTGATAGGGATGAGTCAGAGTATAGAAGAGAAATCGAGCAACTGTCCATATGGTGCCAGCACAATAACCTGGCACTCATCACCAGCAAAAGTAGTAAACACTGCCCAGTCCATCATCGGCTCTGACCTCTCTTCCATCGAGGGGATCTATCGCAGTCGCTGCTTCAAAAAGTCTGGCAGTATCATCAAGGACCCACGCAATCCTGACCACACACTCATCTCCCTGCTGCCTTCAGGTAGAAGGTACAGGAGCCTGAAGACTGCAATGACCAGGTTCAGGATTAGCTACTTCCCCACAGCCATCAGGCTATTAAACTTGGCTCGGACAAAACTCTGAACATTAATAGCCCATTATCTGTTATTTGCACTTTATCAGTTTATTTATTCATGTGTGTATAAATTTATATTGTATATGGACACACTGATCTGTTTTGTAGTCAATGCCTACAATGTTCGGTTGTGCTGACGCAAAGCAAGAATTTCATTGTACAATTCAATTTTACTTCGGAGTCACGTGAGTGACTACGTGAAGAACCCCGCCAGTGCGCCTGCGCGTCATTACATCAGACGCCTTGACGCAAACGGACGTGAGGAGCAGAGCTCCTCGAGTGGATTTGTAGTTTTTCAACTACAAGGTAAGTAAAAACTTTTTTCAGGTTTTCCAGGTCCGTTTACTGTGGGTCTATGGGGATTTTTTCCACAGACGCCATGGAAAAAACGGACAGGGGGAAGAGGCGAGCGACACAGCCGACAGAAGTCGGGAATGTCGGGAGTCCGCGGTTAGAGACCAACCGCCTCTAAACCCCGGTACAGTCGCCAGTGGTGAGCATAGCGACTGTGGACCTGGGGCTGGTGAAAACACTGTCAGCGCCTGTCGGGCAAAAGACACAGTTTAAATCCCAACGGCCCACGGAGGGAGTCCCAGGCAATGTAAGTAGCTCCAGGGCTAGATACTGCTTTCGAGCATATTGCCCAAATAGAAAGCCTTTTACATAGGCTGTTGGAGCAAAGTTCACTCAGGGAGGAGTGTACTGAAAGCAAGCTGCTGGAAACAGCTCAAACAGCTCCTGGTACAGGGCTAGATACTGCTTTCGAGCATGTTGCCCAAATAGAAAGCCTTTTACATAGGGTGTTGGAGCAAAGTTCACTCAGGAAGGAGTGTACTGTAATCCAAGCTGCAGGAGCAGCTTAACAGCACCTGGCTCAGGGCTGATGGAATGCACCCTCAGGAATGAGGAGCGTGCTACGGGTCATGAGATTTCAGACCCCAACTCTGACGGTGAGGCTGTACAAGGCGATGAACGGCAGCTGCCAGATGTTCCACTCCTGGCAGTAGGATTCGCTGCCCCGTCAGGGTCAGGAGAGCCATTAGGAGAAGAACTGGCCTCCTTAATAAATTACTTGGTTTACCATTAGCTGGATCCTGGACCAAGTCGCTCATCAACGCAGGGACGTAGTTGGCGGCCTGCATCGGGAGGAAGAACCAGTGGCCGTGCTTCCGGGAGAACCCAGGAATCTCAGGGTACTCAAATGACTCAAGAGGTAGGTGGACCTGGTTCTCATGGGAACATACTAACTGGATTAAGTCCAAAAGTTGGAGGCAGGTTACATTTCTTTTATAATAATTGGAAGAAAATTACTTCAGAATGTGGTAATCCTGAATCATATACAAGGATTTTGAATTGAATTCAATCCAAATTATGATTTGCCTGATCAGCATGTTCCTAGCCGAACTCTGCACTTTGTACAAAAAGAAGTGATGGAGGTTCAGGTTGCACTTGAAACCCTATATAAAAAAGGGGTTATTGAAAAAATCAGTCTACCAAAGTCACCAATTTGTGTGAAATATTCCCTCGATCAAAAAAGGAGGGAGGATGTAGGATTATTCTAGATTTGACAAATCTGAATCCTTTTGTGCAATTTAGACATTTTAAAATGGAAACATTTGTGACTGCCAAACAGCTTATTTCAGAAGCATGTTATATGGCAACTATAGACTTGAAAGATGCATATTATTCAGTGTCTGTTGATTCAGAAGATAGTAAGTATCTTAAATTTAAATGGATGAACCAGTTGTGGCAGTTCAAAGCTCTGCCTAATGGGTTAACATCTGCACCCAGAATATTCACAAAATTGTTAAAACCAATTCTGGGTTTGCTGAGAAGCCAGGGGCATGTACTCATGGCATATTTGGATGATGTCTTGATTATAGGAAAGACAAAACAGTCAACAGAAGCATCTGTTGCAGTTGTGAAATCAACTTTTGAAAATTTGGGTTTCTAATTCATCCAAAGAAATCTAGGTTAACACCATGTACCTCTATTAATTATTTGGGGTTTACAATTGATTCAGTCCAAATGAATATTAATTTGCCCAGGAAAAAAAAAAAAAAGGGTGGATTTGATTAAAGATTGTAGTAATCTCCTAAACGAGCAAAAACCCTCAATTAGACAGGTGGCTCGTGTACTGGGAAAATTAGTAGCAGCATTCCCAGCAGTTCAATTTGGACCATTACATTATCAACAGCTGCAGAGAATTAAAGAACAGGCACTGAGAAAGCATGTTGGCCATTTTTGATAGAACCATGCAACTAACAACAAATGCAGTTTCTGATCTGCAGTGGTGGATTCTACATGTCTCAAGCAGTTCCAGCAAAGTGCTGATTGAACAACCTTCCATGATATTACAAACTGATGCCAGTGCACTAGGAGGGTGCAACTGACTTAAAATCTAGCTGCGGAGGCAGATGGAATCAGGAAGAGTCATTGTTACTGCAGACATGGGGAATTAACTATTTGGAGCTTCTAGGATGTTTCTATGGGCTCCAAGCTTACTGTTCTAACACAACTAATAAGCATGTTCAAGTTCATATTGATAACACAACAGCAGTTGCCTATATTAATCATATGGGTGGAATCAAGTCGGTGTCATGTGACAAAATGGCTAATCAAATTTGGTCTTGGTGTATTGAAAAGAATATTTGGATTTCAGCTATCCATCTAACAGGTAGAATGAATACGATAGCAGACACCAGGTCACGAAAGTTCCATGATAATAAAGAATGGTTGTTGAATCAAGAGGTATTCAATGATATAGTAACCAGATTTGGAATGACCGACATCGACTTGAATCATCAGCTATCGAGATATGTCTCATGGAAACCAGATCCAGGAGCAGTGGCGATTGATGCTTTCTCGCTACATTGGGGTGGTATGTTTTCATATATATTTCCACCTTTCTGCCTCATAAGCCAATGTTTGCTTAAAATCAGGCAAGATGCTACTTCAAGGGTATTGGTAGTACCAGATTGGCCTATACAGCCATGGTATCTGTTGATATTAGAATTAACAACACAAATGTTGATGAAAGTCCCAAAAAGGAGTAATTTATTGTTGTACTCTGTAACAGGGTAACAACATCCATTATACCATCGTTTGGATTTGTTGATTTGCAGGTTTTAAGAATGCCTTTTCTGGGACGAGGACTGTCTGAGCATACTGTGGACATGCTTACGGCAGCCGGGAGGAAGAGCACTCAAAAACAGTACCTTTCTTATATTAAGAAATGGGAAGAGTTCTGTGTACAAAAGAATGTGCAATAAAGTACTGCAGATATTTCAAATGTTTAGAATTTCTGTCAAAACTTTATTATAATGAAGGTCTGAGTTGTAATGCAATTAATTCAGCCAGAAGTGCATTGTCCTCATATTTGGTTCTGGATTCAGAAAGAAACTCAATTGGGTCACATCCAATTGTTTCCAGACTAATGAAAGGAATCTTTAATTCCAAACCACCGAAACCTAGGTACGTGACAATCTGGGATGTAAGTGTGGTACTGAAACTACTTCGTGAATGGTCATCAAGTATGTCTTTACCTTTGGTCAAGCTCAGTATGAAAGTATTCATGCTTATGGCATGAGTGACAGCACAACGAGTGCAAACACTTGGAAAATTACAAAAAGACAGTATGGAAGTAACTGAAGACAAGGTTACAGTCTATATCTATGACCTACTAAAGTAAATTAGGCCAGGTGTGACAGGATTTAAAATTATGCTAGCAGCATATCGAAATGATCCATGTCTCTGTATTAAGACATATTTATTAAAATACATTGAGGTCACAAAGAATTTGAGAATACGGAAACTGGGTTGTTGATCACACACAAGAAACCACACAAGAGAGTTTCAATACAGACTATTTCCAGATGGATAAAAGAAGTCTTAACAGCTGCTGGCATTAACACTTATGTTTTTACGTCTCACTCGACTAGGGCAGCAGAAACGTCGGCGGCCAGGGCAAAAGACGGCCCCGTCGACCATATCCTCGCAGCCGCCGGGTGGTCCAATGAGTTGATGTTTTCAACATTTTTACCATCGGCCTATTGTTAATGCGGGGTTGTTTGCAGAAACTATTTTAAGTTCTGTGTAAATTCCTCTGGTTTAAAGGGGATCTGATTCATTTCATTATTGAAATGAATTACTGCATTTGTGGTACAAATGTTATTATGAATGCATGATTGATTATTCTCGTTCCGAGTCAATCTATGCAGTGAGAAGCCGGGATTGATCCACGGCATGAAATCACAAAGCTTTAAAATCTTCACGTAGTCACTCACGTGACTCCGAAGTAAAATAGTAAGATTAAACGAGAACTTACCTAAGTTTGAAGTTTGATCTTTATTTTATGAGGAGTTACGTAGGTGATTACGTGCCCACCACGACCCTACCCTCTATCATAAAGGTCAGATGGAAGTTCTTGTAATACTCGTTTTATTATGAGACTATATTACTTTGGTTGTTGTTTTTTGTGATTTCACACCGCTGCTTTGAAGATTGACGCGCAGGCGCACTGGCGGGGTTCTTCACGTAATCACCTACGTAACTCCTCATAAAATAAAGATCAAACTTCAAACTTAGGTAAGTTCTCGTTTAATCTTACTATTCAATTCAATTCAATTCCTTTATTGTCATCTTGCAAGCAACAGTTGTGCAGTGCAAAACGAAAAGACGTTTCCCAGGGAATACCGGAGCATCGCACATGACGTTTAAAACATTTCACACATAATAATAATAATAACAACACATGACAATAAACTCAATTGAACGAACTTGAACAATAGGATTAATGTTTGAAAATTATGCACTTTACTTATGTTCCACTTTCGAAGTTTTTTACATCTCCTTTTAACAGTCATGTTATGCATTTTTCTATTCTTTTTCGCTGAGTGGTGCATCTTGCTCCGCTATATAACCTTTGGTGTTACACATTGCATGGGTGGCACAGTGGCACAATGGTAGAGTTGCTGCCTCACAGCACCAGAGACCCGGGTTCCATCCTGACTACAGATGCTGTCTGTTCGGAGTTTGTACCTTCTCCATGTGACCGCGTGGTTTCCAGTTTCCACCCACACTCCAAAGACATGCAGATTTGTAAGTTAATTGGTTTCAGTAAAAATTGCCCCTGGTGTGTGGAGGATAGTGATAGTGTACTGGTCGGCACAGACTTGGTGGGTCGAAGGGCCCATTTCCGTGTTGTATCTCTAATGTTTGAGGTAATGTAATGATGTTGCCAGGACTCGTGGGCCTGAGCTACAGGGAGAGATTGGGTAAGCTCGGACTTTACTTCTTAGAGCGCAGGAGGCTGAGGGGTGATATTATAGAGGTGTATAAAAAGTGAGGGGAATAGGGTGAATACACACTGCTTGTTTCCCAGCATCGAGGAATAAAGAACCAGAGTAATAATTGAGCCTTCGCAACTAATCCACGGTTATCGATAGTGAGGGCAGCTATTGGATGGAGGGAAAATGCCAGATGTTATTGTGGGGAAGGTGACGGAGGGTTATTAAAACTTTGCAGCAATTGGAAAGGGAATTTTATGTCAAGAATGAGAGTTTTTTTCTTGAATTTCAGTAGGTCTTGGGTTACCTAAAGTTAATAAGGAAAAGGGCAAACATGAGTGGGGATTGATCCTTTTTGAAATGAGGAGGATGAAGAGCTGGAAGCTCAAGCTGGGGATCAGCTAAGGTGAAGAGGATGTGAACTGTGATTCAGAAAGTGTCAGGCAATCACGTAAGTGTTCAAAATCTGTATGAAGCTAAAACAGTGGGTTGCATTTTTTTCTAAGAGATGCAGCGTGGAAACAGGCCCTTCAACCCACTGAGTCTGTGCTGACCAGTGATCCCCGTACACTGGTTCTATGCTACAGATAAGGGACAATAGGACAATTCATTGCCACAGAAGGTTGCAGAGGCCAAGGCCATTGGGTATTTTTACGGCAGAGATAGATAGAGTCTTGATTAGTATGGGTGTCTGGGGTTATGGGGAGAAGGCAGGAGAATGGGGTTGCAAGGGAAAGATAGATCAGCCATGATTGAATGGTGGAGTAGACTTGATGGGCCAAATGGCCTAATTCTGCTCCTATAACTTATGAACATGAATTTACAGCAGCCAATTAACCTACAAACCTGCAAATCTTTGGAGTGTGGGAGGAAACTCACATGGTCACATGGAGAACGTACAAACTCCATACCAACATGAATTCATAGTCAGGATCGAACCCGGGTCTCTGGCTATGTGAGGCAGAGATACCACTGATTAAATTACATTTAGTTAGAGGAAATTGCAGTTCTTTTAATACTGGATAACAGACCCACACTCTGTGCAAGGATAGCTGGAAAGATGGAGCTGGACATCACTAGACGTGTGGGAGGCAACGCCCAAATCTGCAGGTTGCGTTACCGAGGAACAACACATGTGAGAAATGCAGAGCCAGAAATTATAGGCGTTTATTTCAAAAATGTCTCCAGAAGCAAGAGACCATGACAAAAAGGACATGGATCAGAATTTAAAGCATAGGGTGTTCTCAACTCTGATTTGAAATCAGCAGAAAAGTCACAAAGTATTTGTCTTTCTGGAGGCCAAGGAGCAAGTGTGACTTTAATTGGACTTTAAGTGTGACTTTAGGTTATCAGGGAGTGGATATTGTCCTTGGGGATTATATCAATGCCCTCCTGAAATGCTATCCAGGAAAACAAAATGGCTCCTCAAAGGTGTTTTATTGTCACGTGTTCACTCCACACTGAAATTCTATTTGCATCGCTCACACATGCATGAGTTGCCATATTTTGGCACCGTTTACAAAAAGACTAAAGTCCAGTCCACACACGCGCTCAATATATTGGAGAGGCTCCCGATCCAGGTAAGCCCCAGGCTTACCTCCTCTGTCACCCTCGACCGGCTCGGCCCGTGAACCGACGTCCCTCTCCTCACCCGACTGCCTGTGTCCCGGGGATGCCTCCTGCAGCCGGCCTTGAAAGTGCTGGAGTCAATACACAGGTCCCTCTACTGATTTCCGTCGTCACCAGCGGCTCCCTCCTCTACGACTCAACTCGGGGCCGAGGTCGGGGACTTCCCAGCTTCCCCCCTGCAGGCCGTGCTGTGCCTTATGGTGTTGGACGAGGCCACAACTGCATGCTTCTGCATCATGCATGTTCCATTTGTGCAATAACCAGCCACATTGTCCTTGGCTTGAACAAAGTCCCACGACATCTGACCACTGTCTGCAAGTGTGCCAGAGAATCTGTGAAATTCATTGCCACAGACGGCTGTGGAGGCCGTCAATGGATATTTTAAAGAGGAGATTCATAGGTGCTTGATTAGTACTGGTGTCAGGGGTTATTGGGAGAAGGCAGGAGAAGGGGGTTGAGAGGGAAAGATAGATCAGCCACGACTGAAGGCGGAGTAGACTTGATGGGCCGAATTCCGCTCCTACAACTAATGAACTAATTGCAAACAATGACGAAGCCGAGTACAAGATGGAGATACAGGGCTTGGTAATTTACCCAGGGGGTACATTTTGCCAACCCAGGGAATAAATTTGTTGATTCTGGATTTGTACATATTTTCTCTTGTTGACTGACTGTGTTTGGTGCTGGTTCATCATTAGTTATTCACAAAGAAGTGAAATAACATTGTTATGTGCTATTAAAGTTGCCTGGGGTAAACAGGACAAAAAGGTTAGGAACCCCTGCTCTAGTCTGTATCAATGGTGCTGAAGTGGAGATGGTCAAGATCTTCAAGTTTCCATGTGTAAATTTGTCCTGATTCAACCACATTGACACTACAGCCAAGAAAGCACTAATGCCTTTACTTCTTCAGAAGGCTGTAAAATGGGCACATCTCCAATGACTCTTATCAATTTCTATGATAGAGAGCATTCTATCTGGACACATCAAAGCTTGTTTCTCTGCCCGAGACAGCAAGACATTGCAGAGAGTTATGATCACAGCACAGTTTATCACACAATCCAGCCTGCCATCCCTCCAACTCTCAAACATGCTATTGTGAATTCTAACACGGTAGACAATTACAAAGCAAAGATTCTTGGATGTTCTCAAAGGGTCTTTGAAGCAACTCAACATTCCCATGCCACTGAGTCCTGGGAACCTCTGAACACCAGCCGACAAACTACCCAACAACCCTACCCGGGGATCAGTTAGTGGCCTCATCAACCACCTCAGAACCCACGGCACTGACATGGACCCCCCCCTCTCTACCCCTCCCACTGCCGCTTCCTCTCTCTAACTCCACTCCCTTTAACATCTTTAGCCCATACCTGTTCCTCTCCATCTACCCCTCTCAGTCCCTATTCCTCCTTCCATCCCCTTTCCTCCTTCGGCCCTCTGTCTACCCCCTCCACCCTTTGCCCGGCAACTCCTTCCTCTCCCTCTATCCCCCACACCAACCTATTTCTCCTTTTCCATCCTTTCATCCTACTCCTTCTATGCCCTCCTAGCTCCTTCTACCCCCTTTCCACCTCTTTCTGACCCCCTTCCCTCCTGCTATATTCCCCTACCAACCTCCCTCTCCCACTACCACTTTTACACCACCTTCCACATTTCCCCAACCCCTTCCCACCCTCCCCCCATCCCCTCCTCAGCACTCCTCCCTTCTTTCACCTTCCTTCTCATAACCCCTCCTCCTCCCCTCCCATTCAACCCTACTCCCTCACACATGTGTCCACTTCACCCCTTCCTCTCACTCCTCACTCCTACTACCCCTTCCTGCCTCCGCCTCCAATTCCCCCAACCTCTACCCCCTCTCCCCAACCCATTCTCCCTCCATCCACACCCCTCTACCTATCCCAGCCTCACCCCTCCTTCCCCTTCGCTCTCCACCATATCCTGCCCCTCTCCCATCCCGCTCCCCTTCTCACTCCCCTCCCTCTCCCTTCATCCCCTCTCTTCCCTCTCTCCCTCCCTCCTTCTCCACCCTCCCCCTCTCTCCTCCCTTCCCTCTCCCACTCCCTTCCCTCTCTCTCCTCCCCCTCTTACTCCCCATCCAGACCCTCGCCAGTGGTCACTGTCAACCCAAACGAGGCTCTGACCCTCCCCCTCTCCTTCCGCCACTCACTGCTTCATGTTCTCCCCCAGCGCCTCCGCTGAGAGAATGGAGCAGCTGGGCTTGTACACTCTGGAGTTAAGAAGGATGAGAGGGCATCTTATTGAAATATAAGATTATTAATGGTTTGGACATGATAGAGGCAGGAAACATGTTCCCGATGTTGGGGCCAGAACTAGGGGCCACAGTTTAAGAATAAGGGGTAAGATATTTAGAACGGAGACGAAGAAATACTTTTTCACAGTGAGTCTGTGAAATTCTCTGCCTCAGAGGGCAGTGGGGGCCGGTTCTCTGGATACTCCCCCTGGTGGCCGTGAGGACCCATCTCCACTCCCACGCCCCCTGCTGGCTGGAAGGACCAATCACACCCCCATCTCCACCCTGGACTACACTTCTTCCCACCCTGCTTCCTGTAAGGATTCCATCCCCCACTCCCAATTCCTCTGTCTACGCCGTATCTGCTCCCAGGATGAGGCGTTCCACACCAGGGCATCTGAAATGTTCTCATTCTTCAGGGAACGGGGGTTCCCCTCCTCCACCATAGATGAGGCTCGCACCAGGGTCTCTGTCATACCCCACAACACTGCTCTCTCTCCCCATCACCCCACTCACAACAAGGGCAGAGTCCCCCTAGTCCTCACCTTTCACCCCACCAGCCGTCACATACAAGTGATCCTCCGTCAGTTTCGCCACCTCCAACGTGACCCCACCACTCGCCACATCTTCCCATCTCCCCCCATGTCTGCCTTCCGCAAAGACCGCTCCCTCCGTAACTCCCTTGTCAATTCTTCCCTTCCCTCCCATACCACCCCCTCCCGTGGTACTTTCCCTTGCAACCGCAAGAGATGCAACACTTGTCCCTTCACCTCCCCCCTCGACTCCATTCAAGGACCCAAGCAGTCGTTCCAGGTGCGACAGAGGTTCACCTGCATCTCCTCCAACCTCATCTATTACATCCGCTGCTCTAGATGCCAGCTGATCTACATCGGTGAGACCAAGCGGAGGCTTGGCGATCGTTTCGCCGAACACCTCCGGTCGGTCCGCAATAACCAACCTGAGCTCCCGGTGGCTCAGCACTTCAACTCCCCCTCCCATTCCGTATCTGACCTCTCTGTCCTGGGTCTCCTCCATGGCAACAGCGAGCAACACCGTAAATTGGAGGAAATGCACCTCATATTCCGCTTGGGCAGTCTACATCCTGGGGGCTTGAACATTGAATTCTCCCAATTCTGCTAGCCCTTGCTGTCCCCTCCCGTTTATCAGCCCTCTGGTTGTCTCCTCCCCTCCCCCAGCCCTCGGGCTCCTCCTCCGCCTTTTTCCTTTCTTCCCCCCACCCCTTATCAGTCTGAAGAAGGGTTTCGGCCCGAAACGTTGCCTATTTCCTTCGCTCCATAGATGCTGCTGCACCCGCTGAGTTTCTCCAGCATTTTTGTGTACCTCCCATCTCCACTCTCACTGCCGTGCCCCCTGCCGGCCAGGAGGACCAATCACACCCCCATCTCCACTCCCACTGCCCCGCCCCCTGGCTCCAGGAGGACTCCTACCCCTACCTGAGGCAAATGGAAAATCCACCATCACCACCTCCTCTCTGATCGCACCTCCCCTGACCCTCAGTCTGAAGAAGGGTCTCGACCAAAGATACTTTGGTCTCGACTAGGGTTGCCAACTTTCTTACTCCCAAATAAGGGACAAAATGTTAAAATACGGGACAAATTCATGACGCAATCCGTTGACCGACTCGGCCTTGGCTGGGTGAATGATGAGTTGTCCTGGGTGCTGGACGGCACACAAAGCCCAGCCGGCGGGCCAGCTGAGGAGTTTTGGCCCGCGTGACGTCGCTCGCAAAGTCCGGCACCCCGTCCAACTCATGAACCGATGATCGGCCATGAGAAGGAGGGGTGGTGGTGTCAGCAGTAAGCAAAGGTCCGAATGTCAGACAGCTGGCCGGGCTGCCGACCGACGGGGCCAAGGGTGAGGCGCAGCTGCTGCACTCCATGGGCTGCACTACCTCGGGACGGGTAAGGCAGGGCTGGACGCGGATCTCCGACCCGACAGTCCCCTCGACACGAGTAGCAGCAGTCAAATACGGGACAAGGGCAGTCCCGAATGGGACAAACCAATTTAGCCCAATATACGTGATGTCCCGGCTAATACGGGACAGTTGGCAACCCTAGTCTCGACCTGAAACGCCACCCATTCCTTCTCTCCAGAGATGCTGCCTGTCCCGCTGTGTTACTACAGCTTTCTTTATCCACCTCCAACCACCACCACCATGGTCTACTGGGTCTCCCGGTTGCGAATAAGCTTAATTCCACTTCCCATCCTGGGCCTCCTCCATTCCCATTGGAGTCCACACACAAACTGGAGGAACATCACCTCATATTTTGCTTGGGTAGATGACAACCCAACGGTTTTACATTGAATTTCCAATTTTAGGTAACTAATCTAACCCCACCCCCCCGCCTTCTTTCCCCGTCCCCCTCACCCTCTCCGTTTGTCCCACCAGGATTTGTTCCTATTTCACCTCTTCTGCCTGCATTCCTTCCTCTGGCTTCACAAAGTGCAACTCTTCATTCCTTTTACCTCACACCTTTTGCCTTTGCATCATCTTTGTCCAATGATCTGCCAGTCAACCCCTCCCTCGCTAGTGATCTCCTCAGAAACAGGGTCCGAAGGGTCTCGACCCAAAACGTCACCCATTTCTTAATTAATAATTAATCATATGAAATGTACTGCCGATATGCATACAATATTCATATAGGGAGGTTGCCCGGCAGTCGAGGTCACGACCCGTGACCCATACTCTTACCACGTAACACCTTCTGGAGTACAAGCGATGAATGTCAGGTAAGCACTTACTATGGTTCCAGTGCCCCGGGCCGTCTGTCCCCGCGACCAGTGTGGGGGTGAATCACCCTGGTGTGAAGATCCGGTGCCATTTGCGGTGCATCGCGGTCAGTGACCCTGGGTGGGTGGAGGAACCAGACTGTCCCCAACTCTGCTGCAGCTGACGGGAATGGTACCGGGTTTTCGTCCCCGTTTGTCCACTGCCCGGAGCCACGGCCCCACTCCATCCGGCCCCGTGTGTGTGTGCACTGCCGACCCACAGCCATTCACAGTGCGGTCGCATGGGGGACACGAGGCGGAGGGCGGCCATGGCCGGACAGCGCTGACCCCGGGGGGAGGGTGGGGGCTGTCCCGAGGGGTGCGCTCATTCAGCTGCTTACACTTTGGTGCTCGGGTTCAGAGTGCCCAGTCACCCTTCAGCATCGGGCGGACTTGTGTGGGAAAATGACCCCCACCCTCCCGTCTCCCCCCAGCCAGTGATTTGATGGACGCGGGGGTATGGACCAATCGCTGGTAAGTCCCGCCCCCCCCGGCTACGTCATGTCCATTATTTGGCTTTTCGGCGTTGCGTCCGTTCCGTTAGTTGGCTTTTCGGCGACATGCCCTTTCAGTTATTTGGCTTTTATGTCCCGCCCTTTTGGTTATTTGGCCTTTCGGCGTTGCGCACTTTCGGTTATTTGGCTTTTCGCCGTAGTTTCCATTCGGTTATTTGGCTTCGGCATCTCATCCTTCGATGCCACGTCCGCACATGGCGCCTCAATGGTGTATTGCCTCACCCTTACAGAAATAATCAGACCCATTATAATAGACCTTCAAAATAATTATCCACTCAGTTCATTTCGAATACATATGCAAAAAAATATTCAAAACTGTTGTACATAAAGTTTGACGGCGTCAGGAAGGCGGGATTATTTTGATTCCAGAGTGTTTTATTGTCTTAACGATGGGTGTACGGAGTCTGTGTCTTCACTCTCCCCTGCCTGATTCACTCCAGTAAATGTTTCTGCTCTTGTTAAATATATTCAGCAATTTCCCTAACTGCAAGTCCCGACCCCCCCGGCTACGTCATGTCCATTATTTGGCTTTTCGGCGTTGCGTCCGTTCCGTTAGTTGGCTTTTCGGCGACATGCCCTTTCAGTTATTTGGCTTTTATGTCCCGCCCTTTTGGTTATTTGGCCTTTCGGCGTTGCGCCCTTTCGGTTATTTGGCTTTTCGCCGTAGTTTCCATTCGGTTATTTGGCTTCCACTTCTTCGCTTCGGCATCTCATCCTTCGATGCCACGTCCGCACATGGCGCCTCAATGGTGTATTGCCTCACCCTTACAGAAATAATCAGACCCATTATAGTAGACCTTCAAAATAATTATCCACTCAGTTCATTTTGAATACATATGCAAAAAAATATTCAAAACTGTTGTACATAAAGTTTGACGGCGTCAGGAAGGCGGGATTATTTTGATTCCAGAGTGTTTTATTGTCTTAACGACGGGTGTACGGAGTCTGTGTCTTCACTCTCCCCCGCCTGATTCACTCCAGTAAATGTTTCTGCTCTTGTTAAATATATTCAGCAATTTCCCTAACTGCAAGACGAGCTATGCATCTTAAAACCTCAGATACCCGGCTAGGTTGTGCATCTGCGACTCCACCTTTAGCTTCAACTCCGAATCATTTCTGTCAACGCCTGTATTCCGCAACCTGTATTCCCAATTCTGACAACACCTGTATTCCTGGGGGCAGGACTGTACACTGAAGCTGAAGCAACAGCACCACCCTACCTATAACAAAAGCCATCATGTGTGTGTGCGTGTGTGTGAAAGCTGGTTCTCACCTGGTTTGTTGCCTCTCCGGCTGCTTCATCGCTACCATGTTGTCAGCGGCAGCACATGGACAAAAGATCATAGAGCGAAGCAAAGATTATAGAGTGGAGCTCCGCTCTATGATCTTTGGAGTGGAGCTCCGCTCTATGATCTTTGACATGGACCAAGACGCGACGTCACTGCCGTCAACCAACGCGCTTCCCCACAGACCGCATGGGCGTACATCTCAGTGAATGTGGTGCAAGGAGACAAAAACGCTGATCACAGAATTTCTCACAACAGAGCATGAGAAATTCTGTGATCCACGTGAGAGTGTTAGAATTGCCTGAAATGTGAGTCTCACGCTCAATGCATGAGAGTTGGTAGCCTAGTAAATAGGTCATTCGGCCCATCATATCTACTCCACCGTTCAATCATGGCTTATCTAACTCTCCCTCCTAACCTCACCTCCATAACCTCTGTCATCTGTCTAAATAAGAATCTATCTATCTCTGACTTATATCCATTGACTTGCCATTCACAGCCTCCTGTGGCAATGAATTGCACAGATTCACCACCCCCTGACTATAGCAAGATTCAGATAGTTTTTCTGCTGGACCCCCTGCCCATTCACCCCGTCACATGCATCCTCTCCCCTATAACGCCCCCCCTCCTCTGAGCCGATCTTGCATCCATCTCCCCCTCCCCCTTCATTCCTACACAACTCGAACCTCATCAATCCTCTAGCTTCACAATTCACAACTCACTAATCCTTTTATTTTGTTCCTTGTACGTGTTCATCTCTGGCCTTTGCCCAACCATCTGCCCATCACTAACCTGCCTCGTGTGTGTTCACCTATGACCTACCATGCTTTGTCCTGCCCCTCCACTCTTCTGGCTTCCTTCCTCCCACACCCGCAATCAGTCTGAAAAAGGGTCCAGACCCGAAACGCCACCTATCCATGCTCTCCAGGGATGCCACCCGACCACTGAGTTACTCCAGCACTGTTTTTTTCCTCAGGAGTCTCTGATGTTCAGAGACATTATTCATAAGCTCAAGGAGCAGGATTAGGCCATTCAGCCCATCGAGTCTTCTGCTCCATTCAATCATGGCTGATCTATCCTTCCCTCTCAACACCATTCTCCTGCCTTCTCCCCATAACTCTTGATAGCCCTACCCATCAAGTATCTGTCACTCTCCACCTTGAAAATACCCTGAAAGGGATATGATTCGGCTATGAAAATATCTTTCTATCTTTAAAAGCCATGGATTGGATTAAATAGCTATCATTAGAGCATGTTTTGGTTGTAATTGTCGAAGTGAGACCAGCATAGACTGATATTATTTAAAAGGTTGATGTAAATAATTGGAAAAATAACGAATTAACCAAAACTAACTAATCGAAATGCATTAAAACAAGCACACCTCGCCATAAACACTTTGTTAATTAATAAGATCTTTTGTCTTCCCCATCCCTCCGGGCCTGGAAACCAAATAAAGCCTCCAACTACATAACCGAGATGGAGATATGCTGGGTGACTACAATCTGCTGCTTTCACTATTTAAACTGATTTTAAAAGGAATATATTTCGTCAGAGGATGGTGAATCTATAGAATTCATTGCCACAGAAGGCTGTGGAGGCTGCAAATATATCTTTTTAAGGCAGGGGTAGATATATTCCTGATTAGTAATGATCGGAGTAAACTTGATGAGCCGAATGACCAAATTCTGTTCCTATCATTATGAAGGGTGGAGACTGGGATGATTGAATGATACGTGTGCAGGTGTCAGCTGAGAGAACAGAGAAATGGCTAGTAGAAATAGAAGTAGAAACAAGGAACTGCACCTGCTGGTTTAACAAAAAAGAGACACACTGCCGGAGTAACTCAGCGGCTCAGGCAACATCCATGGAGAACATGGATAGGTGACATTTCCGGTCGGGACCCTTCTTCAGGCTGATCTTTGTTACATCTCCCAGACAGGCATACTATGTGTGGGGGGGGGCTATGTGTGAGCAGGGGTGGTTTGGGGAGAGGGGTGTGTTGGAGAGGGGTGTGTGGGAGGGAGCGGTGTGTTTGGGGGGGTTTGTGTCACCACCCCCCACCCCCCCCACCTCCGCCGGGGAGCGCGAGCCCGTGCTGCGGCCGTTGGGTTCAAACGCTCGGCACCAACAGATGCGTCACGCGCCGTCCGAATCTGCTCGCGCGCGTCCGCCGCTCGTTCACAGCCCGGGCCGTCGGTGCCCCTCGAGTATCTTTGGTGCCCACTACACACACACACCGTGTCACTGGCGCCATCACAGCCCGGGCCGTCGGTGCCCCTCGAGTATCTTTGGTGCCCACTACACACACACACCGTGTCACTGGCGCCATCACAGCCCGGGCCGTCGGTGCCCACTCCACACACTGTGTCTGTCACTGGCGGCAATGGCTCCCTCACACCCCGGGCTGTCGGTGCCGACATCGTGTCACTGGCGCTGACTTTCACCGCTTTCCCTTCAGTTCGCTCTCAACAATTGCGATTATTCCCCACTGCGGTTGATGAAGAAGCCCTGAGGTAAAGTTGAGGATCTTGAACGTGAGAACCCTCCTGGACGACCTCGTCAGTGAAGTTTATAAATTCACGTCTTGGAGCAGATTTAGGCCATTCTACTCCACCATTCAATCAGCCAATCGATACATGCGATGCGCTAAACTTGATTCATCCCCGGAGGATAATTGGTCTGCCAACAGTCACAACACGCAACAAGGTACGCAAAAACTTGAAATTAAATGTGAAAAAAGAAAAGGACAAGCGAATGTTGGCTGGCAGCCGTGTGCACAGCGCCTAAACCAGAATGAACAAACAAACACAGACTTATCCCCTGGGCAGAGGATTCTAAAACTAAACTGTCCCCATCGCTCCCCCCACGCCGGGTCCTCCATTGATCTTCACGGCCGATTCCCCATTGTCTCTCCCCCCCCCTCCCCGTGTCACGCTCCACCGCCGCCGAGGCTCCCATTGCCGCTGTGGCTCCTTCGACCCAGACACGCCTCACCGCCCGGCTTCTCCGCAGTTCCCTGGGAGGCCTGTGGGGCAAGTCAGGCTCATTCCAGTTGTCGCCGCGGATCGGCGGGTGTATCGGGCCCGCACGACTCCCCAGGACACTTCCGCCGCACGCACGGTTCTCCGGGACACTCCCTCCGAGCTCGCCCCTGTCAACCCCTGTCTTTGGCAAAGAATTACAGATTCACCACCCTCTGACTAAATACATTTATCCTCATCTCCTTTATAAACGAACATCCTTTAATTTTGAGGCTATGACCACTGGTCCAAGACTCCCCCACCAGTGGAAACATCCACTCAAGATCCTACAGTGCCCTCCACAATGTTTGGAACAAACCCATCATTTATTTATTCGCCTCTGTACTCCACAATTTGAGATGTGTAGTAGAAAAAATCGCATGTCAAGTCAGTTTTATTTGTCACTTGCACATAAAGTGCAGTGAAATTAATTTGCCAGCAGCGGTACAATAAAAAAGAACATACAATACACAATTAAAATGTAACACAAACATCCACCACAGCATTCATCACTGTGATGGAAGGCACAAAGTTTGTTCAGTCCTCCATTTCCCCCCGTGGTCGGGACCACAACCCTCCGCAGTCGCCGCTGCGGGCATCCAGATGTGCAGACAAGGTAATTCCAGGTAAGTCCTGAATCGGTGCCTCCCCACCGGAGACCGTGGCTTCAAGATGGTGTAGGCCGCAGGCCGGCGGTCGAAGATCCAAAGTCCCCGCCGCGCCGCAGCCAGAAGCACTGCAGACCGCAGGGTCACCGGTCGGAGCTCGTCACCTGGGATCCCCGGCGTGGGATCCGCTTCCGGATGGTAAGTCTCCGCCGCGCCCGGTGGTCGGAGCTCTTCTCCTCCGGGGTCCCCATCGAGGGAGCCCAGGCTCCGGACGCCGCGCCAGCCGGAAGCACCGCATTAACGTATGGTTAAAGTGCACATTGTCAGATTTTATTAAAGGGTAATTTTATACATTTTGTTTTCACCATGTAGAAATTACAGCTGTGTTGATACATAGTCCCCCCCATTTCAGGGCACCATAATGCTTGGGACAAATGGCTTCACTCGTGTTGTAATTGCTCAGGTGTGTTGAATTGCCATCCTTCATGCAGGTATAAGAGGGATCTCAGCCCCTCGTCTTTCCTCCAGTCTTTCCATCACCTTTGGAAAATGTTATTGCTGTTTATCAACATGAGGACCAAAGTTGTGCCAATCAAAGTCAAAGAAGCCATTATGAGAAACAAGACTAAAACTATTAGAGACATCAGCCAAACATTACACTTTCCAAAATCAACTGTTTGGAACATCATTAAGAAGAAAGAGAGCACTGGTGAGCTTACTAATCGCAAAAGGACTGGCAGGCCAAGGAAGACCTCCACAGCTGATGACAAAAGAATTCTCTCTATAATAAAGAAAAATCCCCAAACACTTGTCCGACAGATCAAAAGCACTCTTCAGGTGTGGATATGTCAATGACCAGTGCCCGCAGAAGACTTCATGAACAGAAATACAGAGGCTAAATTCGACCATACCATAAGTGCTGCTTCTTCCTGCCTACAGGCAGCAATTAAAGAGCGCACATCCAGAGTGGAGGACAGTACAGAGCTGGTCGGGCGGGGGGGTGGGGGGCAGAGGAACAACTCCAGGACTGTTTGGAGTCTGTAAACTGGGCAATGTTCAAGGACTCGGCAACGGACTTGAACGAATATGCCACAGTCGTTACAGACTTCATAAAGAAATGTGTGGAGGACTGTATCCCCACAAAAACCTTCCGAGTGTTTCCCAATCAGAAACCTTGGATGAACTTTGAGATCCGCACACTTCTGAACACCCAGACACCGGGCATTCATGTTTGATGATACAGTGTCTACAAGAAGTCCAGATATGACCTTGGTAAGGCCATCAAAAAGGCCAAAAGGAACTTCTGCTCCAAACTGGAGGATGAGACAGATGTTCGGCAGCTGTGGCGGAGCCTGAATGCAATCACCTCCTACAAGGCAAAATCAGGAGGTGGCTCGAATGTCAGCGAAACATCACTCCCTGACGAGCTCAATGCGTTTTACGCATGCTTTGATAGGGAGAATACGGATGTGCCTTCCCGAGCCCCCATTCGCTGTGATGGTATTTCAGTCACAGTCACAGAGGCCGATGTCAGGAAATCCTTCAGAGTGGTGAACCCTCAAAAAACGCCTGGACCTGATGGTATACCCGGTCGTGTTCTAAAAACCTGTGCGCACCAACTGGCTGGAGTTTTTACGGACATTTTCAACCTTTCACTTCTGAGGTCTAAGGTTCCCACCTGCTTTAAAAGGGCATCAATTATACCAGTGACCAAGAAGAGCAAGGTGACGTGCCTCAATGACTATCGACCAGTGGCACTAACGTCTGTAAAGAAGCTATAACGAGGCATCATTACTTTACTATCTTTATTCATACTGGATCATTACATATTGCACTAGCTGTACGTGGTCTGTCGCAGGAACTAGAGAGCGATCTGTGGGTGGGGATGTTGTAGTTATACTTGTGATATGGGGAGTGGTTAGTAGGTATGAGGTCACTATGTTAAAGGCACATGCATATATCATCTACATCCTTCCCCTTGGAAACGACAGGCACATACAATAGTGACAGGGCGACCACGGCTCATGCGCTAGGACAGTTAAACAAAATCGCCATAGCGGACAGGCGGTTTGACAAGACGTCCCGACCGGGTTCGCATCTCGCCATCCTCCCTTCCGGCAGGAAGAAGAGGCACCGATGGAGGCAGACGAACCTGAAAGGGGGAAACGGGAGGAGACGGAGGAGACCGCGGCACCAAAAGCGGAGGTGATGCGGGATCAGGAGCGGGCAGAGCGCGGGCAGGCGATCGAGGACTAGCTGGAGTAGGGTGGGACGGAAGGAGTTGAGGTGGTGTAGACCATTGCATGTTAGGAAGAACGGGCAGAGCATCGCCCTGACGCGAAAACGGCAGTGGGGGAGCAAAGGGATCCGCGGCAGGAGGACGCGGCTCGTTGACGAGCCGAAGGTGCTGGCGGGACCGTCGGTAAATGGCTCCCGCATGGTCGACAAGATAAGACCTGGGTGACCCCGCAGAGCCGACGACGGTAGCGAGCTTGGAATGACCGGAAGGGGTCTGCATACGGACAACTTGACCGGGGAAGAGGCGCGGCAGCGGATGGCAGGACCTGTCATGGGAACGCTTTTGGACATCGTGCTTGCAGGCAATGCGTTTCTGAACCGCCGCAGGCGTGAGGACAGACGGTATGAGGGAGCGCTGGGCCACAGGGAGCGGGAGTCTGGTAGCGCGAGACATGAGCCGCTGAGCAGGGGAACCCATGGCAGAGTCGCGGGAAATGTTGCGGAGGCTGAGGAGGGCCAGATAGAAATCGGAGTTAATACCACGACATTGTTCCAGCAGGTTCTTCGCACTGCGGACGGCACGCTCGGCCAAACCGTTGCTTTGCGGGTACTCCGGGCTGCTGGTGAAATGGTGGAAGTTCCACCTGGAAGCGAAAGCTTTAAACTCGGAGCTCGTAAACTGGCTGCCATTGTCCGACTGCAGGCTTGCCGGGGGGCCAAAAGTGCCAAAATGAGGGCATAGCCTGTCGATGACGGCCGAAGAGGTTAGGGAGTGCAGCCGGTCGACCACGAACCAGCTGGAGTAGGAGTCAACGAGAACCAGGAAGTGTTTGCCTCGCCACTCGAAAATGTCGATGGCAACTGTTTTTACCAAATCTGAGGAAGGACATTATAGCCATAGAGGGAGTGCAGAGAAGGTTCACCAGACTGATTCCTGGGATGTCAGGACTTTCATATGAAGAAAGACTGGATAGACTTGGATTATACTCGCTAGAATTTAGGAGATTGAGAGGGGATCTTATAGAAACGTACAAAATTCTTATGGGGTTGGACAGGCTAGATGCAGGAAGATTATTTCCGATGTTGGGGAAGTCCAGGACAAGGGGTCACAGCTTAAGGATAAGGGGGAAATCCTATAAGATCGAGATGAGGAAAAACGTTTTCACACAGAGAGTGGTGAATCTCTGGAACTCTCTGCCACAGAGGGTAGTTGAGGCCAGTTCATTGGCTATATTAAAGAGGGAGTTAGATGTGGCCCTTGTGGCTAAGGGGATCAGGGGGTATGGAGAGAAGGCAGGTACGGGATACTGAGTTGGATGATCAGCCATGATCATATTGAATGGCGGTGCAGGCTCGAAGGGCCGAATGGCCTACTCCTGCACCTATTTTCTATGTATCTATGTATCTATGCAACCGCCATCCAGGGCAGTTCGGGCGCGGGCTGCTGCAGAAGCGGCTGGCGCTGCTGGTGGGGAGCGAGACTGTTGCAGGTGGAACACGAGGAGACCCTCTCCCAGATGTATTTGGCCATACCCGGCCAATAGAACTTGCTCCGGGCGAGAGACACGGTGGCGGCGGCCCCAGGATGTCCGCGGTGAGCGACCTGAAAATAGTGGTCGTGCAGCGCAGCAGGCACGACCATCTTGTGACCCTTCACCACCACGCCGTCGTGTAGTACGAGCTCGTCACGGACCAGGAAGTAGGGCACGGCGCCAGCCGGCAGCGCGGAACGACGGTCGGGCCAGCCCCGCTGGATGACGGCAGAAAGCTGTTGCAGGGCAGGGTCCTTGGTAGTGTGTTCAACCAGGGACTTCATCTGCTGTGAAGGGACAATGTTCACTTGGAGCACCATTAGATCAGACATCTCATATGGGTGGCGAACGGTGGACGTTAGCGGGGCGCGAGACAACGTGTCGGCCACGACCATATCCTTGCCCTTACGATAATTTATATTAATGATCTGGACGAGGGAATTGAAAGCAACATCTCCAAGTTTGCGGATGACACTAAGCTGGGGGGCAGTGTTAGCTGTGAGGAGGATGCTAGGAGACTGCAAGGTGACTTGGATAGGCTGGGTGAATGGGCAAATGTTTGGCAGATGCAGTATAATGTGGATAAATGTGAGGTTATCCACTTTGGTGGCAAAAACGGGAAGGCAGACTTATCTAAATGGTGGCCGATTAGGAAATGGGGGGATGCAGCGAGACCTGGGTGTCATGGTACACCAGTCATTGAAAATAGGCATGCAGGTGCAGCAGGCAGTGAAGAAAGCAAATGGTATGTTGGCCTTCATCGCAAGAGGATTTGAGTATAGGAGCAGGGAGGTTCTACTAAAGTTGTACAGGGTCTTGGTGAGACCACACCTGGAGTATTGCGTACAGTTTTGGTCTCCAAATCTGAGGAAGGACATTATAGCCATAGAGGGAGTGCAGAGACCAGTCTGATTCCTGGGATGTCAGGACTTTCATATGAAGAAAGACTGGATAGACTTGGCTTATACTCGCTAGAATTTAGGAGATTGAGAGGGGATCTTATAGAAACGTACAAAATTCTTATGGGGTTAGACAGGCTAGATGCAGGAAGATTGTTCCCGATGTTGGGGAAGTCCAGGACAAGGGGTCACAGCTTAAGGATAAGGGGGAAATCCTTTAGGACCGAGATGAGGAAAAACCTTTTCACACAGAGAGTGGTGAATCTCTGGAACTCTCTGCCACAGAGGGTAGTTGAGGCCAGTTCATTGGCTATATTTAAGAGGGAGTTAGATGTGGCCCTTGTGGCTAAGGGGATCAGGGGGTATGGAGAGAAGGCAGGTACGGGATACTGAGTTGGATGATCAGCCATGATCATATTGAATGGCGGTGCAGGCTCGAAGGGCCGAATGGCCTACTCCTGCACCTATTTTCTATGTATCTATTCTATGTATCTATAAACCACATCGAACGTGAAGCGTTGGAGCTGCAGCATCATGCGCTGCAGGCGGGATGAGGCGACATGGATCGACTTGTTGAGAATGGTGACCAGCGGCTGGTGGTCAGTTTCAAGGGTGAAAGTGTTGTCCAGGACGTAGTCTTTGAATTTGGAGCAGGCAAACACCACAGCCAGTAGCTCCTCGATCTGCACGTAGTGCTGTTTGGTGGTGGTCATGGTGCGGGATGCGAAGGAGACAGGCAGCTGTAGGTCGTCATGGACCTGGAGACAGGCGGCACCGAGTCCGAACTGAGAGGCGTCGCAGGTGAGGACAATGGGACGCTGCAGGTCAAAAAACTTGAGTGTGGGGGTGCTGATTAGCTTGGATTTAAGGATGTTGAATGCTTCCTGGTGGAGGGGGATCCAAGCCCAGGACGTGTCCTTTTTTTATCAAATCCCTCAGGGGAGCGCTGAGATCGCTGAGGTCGGGGATGAACTTCCCCAGGTAGTTTACCATGCCCAGGAAGCGTTGTAGGCCTGTCACATTAGTAGGAGAAGGCATCCCGGAAATGGCAGCCGTTTTCTGCGGGTCCGGTTTCAGCCCCTCGGCGGTGAATACATGTCCAACATAGGTGACCTCCGGGACGCGAAATCGGCACTTCTTGGGGTTCAGTTTCAAGTTGATTTGCCGGGCCCGGTCCAGGACCTGGCGGAGGTTGACATCGTGTTCGGCAACGTCCTTACCGTAAACGAGGATGTCGTCAACGATGATGGCGCATGGTAGACCTGAAAACAGCTGCTCCATTGTCTGTTGGAATACCTCGCTGGCAGAGTTGATTCCGAATGGCATTCGGAGAAACCGAAATCCTTATCTGCTCGTCAAATGGTATTTGCCAGAAGGAGCTCTTGGCATCGAGGACAGAAAAATCCGTGCCCGGACCAACCTGTGCAGCGACTTCTTCAACCGTTCTCATAGGGTAGTGTGGGCGTCTAATGGCCAGGTTGAGGTCTTTGGGGTTGATGCAGATGCGTATCTCGCTTTTGTCCTTTTTCGCGGCCACAACCATGGTAGAGACCCACCTGGTGGGCTCGATGACCGCCTTTAGGATGACCATTTTTACCATACTGTGTAGTGTCGACTCCACTTTGGCCTTCATGGCGAAGGAGACACGGTGAGGTCCATTGACCACTGGTCCGACATTTCGGTCTACTGCAATCTTGTAGCTGCAGGGCAGTTTGCCCAGCTCCTCATCAAAGCGGTCGGGATATTCGGCCAACGGGTCCATGAGGGCCTGCACCTGGTGAATGTCATGGTGGAAGGATACCAGGCCCATTTCCTGGCATGCCCGGATACCCAGCAGGGTAATGCATTTTTGATCGAGGAGATAGAAGGTGAGGGGCCGAGAGGACTGCAGTATCTTGCAGCTTAGCGTAGCCTTGCCCACAGGAGTAACAATCGCTTCCCCGTAGGCATGCAAGGTTGAGCTGACAGAAAAAATCTGCTCATTAGTCCTTATCTGTTTGAAGAGTATTGTTGACATAACGTTCGTAACTGCCCCGGTGTCAATCTTAGCAGTGAAGGTCGAGTTGTTCACAGTTACTTGCACAGAAGGATCTGTTATCATAGCAGGTGCGCCCAACACAGTAAACAGGCTGTTCTTCCCCTGAGAGGAGTCGGATTCTGATACAGACTGCTCGTCGAAATAGCACGGGGAGCCGAGCTCATTATCAGTTTGTAACAGGTTGTTTAAATTGCCCCTCGGAGCAGCGACAGCCTTCCCACGGGAACGACAGGCCGCAGCGAAATGGTTCAATTTCTTGCAGACATTGCACATTTTACCCAAGGCAGGGCACACATTGTATTGATGAGTGGTGAAGTTGCAATTAGGGCACCTTTGCCAGGCACCTCCCCCTGGAGCAGTACCGAACCCCGGTGCTCGTCCCCCTTGAGCAGCGAGCGACCCCGGGGGCCGCGACCGGGGCATGTTCATCAGATGGCTGGAAGTGCTGGCAAGGTTAATCGCCTGGTCAGCCAGTGACACCGACGAGGTGACAGCCTCAGCTAAACGGGTGGCGTGCATCGCATCGTTGCAAGTCAGATCAGGCTTCCGCAACAGTTCGGCCCTGAGCTTATAATCGCGGAGACCGTAAACCAGAAGGTCCCTGATAATCTCCTCGGGGGTCAACGTGTCGAGGCGGCAGCGCCTGGCCAGGTGTCGCAGCGCAGAGACATAGTTCTCTGCAGATTCCCCAGGGAGCTGACGCCACGCGAACAGTTTAAAACGTTCTAAGATGCAGTTTGTTGGAATATCACAAATAGCATTAAACTTAGCCACGAGACATACCGGGTCCCGAGCTGATTCTCCCTCAGCGTAGACGAAGAAGTCAGATCGAGTCAGGGCCTCGGGACCAGCCAAGTTGAGAAGCAGAGAGACTTTGAGCTCTGGGGTGGCGGCAGGATGAGCGATCGTGACATAGTGTTCAAAGTCACGTTTGAAGACATCCCATCGAAGGGCAATGTCTAAATCGAAAACGAGCACATCAGGCTTACGGGCAGAAGTGGCCATAACGAGGAAATAAGAGGGCAGGGGAAACAAAAAACTGGGACAAAATTAAATGATAAACCGATAGACAGGAGGCGCAAGGTAAGAGGTGTGACACCATGTAAAGCAGCTATAACGAGGCATCGTTACTTTACTATCTTTATTCATACTGGAGCATTACATATTGCACTAGCTGTACGTGGTCTGTCACGAACTAGAGAGCGATCTGTGGGTGGGGAGGTTGTAGTTATACTTGTGATATGGGGAGTGGTTAGTAGGTATGAGGTCACTATGTTAAAGGCACATGCATATA
This sequence comes from Malacoraja senta, assembly GCA_038087875.1. Lineage (NCBI taxonomy): Eukaryota > Metazoa > Chordata > Chondrichthyes > Rajiformes > Rajidae > Malacoraja > Malacoraja senta. The sequence continues at coordinate 26,180 of JAXLNO010003042.1, forward strand.
TCATCTACAATGAAGTGCTTTGAGAGGTTGATCATGGCGCAAATCAACTCCTACCTCGACAAAAACCTGGACCCACTGCAGTTCGCTTACCACCACAACAGATCAATGGTGGATGCGATGTCGCTGGCTCTCCACTCCGCTCTGGACCACTTGGACAACAAAAACTCATATGTCAGGCTATTATTCATTGATTACAGCTCGGCATTTAATACAATCACCCCCCCCCCCCCAAGCTGGTTACCAAACTCGCAGAACTGGATCTCTCCACATCCCTCTGCAATTGGATCCTTGACTTCCTCATTCACAGACCACAGTCTGTTCATATTGGTGGAAATGTGTCAGCCTCGATAACAATCAGCACGGGAGCACCTCAAGGCTGCGTGCTCAGCCCCCTGCTGTACTCACGCTATACTCATGACTGCGTAGCCGGGCATTGTGTGAACTCCATCATCAAGTTCGCTGACGACACCACTGTTGTGGGATGTATCACTGATGGGGATGAGTCAGAGTAAAGAACACAGATTGAGCAACTGTCCATATGGTGCCAGCACAATAACCTGGCCCTCAACACCAGCAAAACCAAGGAACTGATTGTGGACTTTGGAAGGAGTATGATGGGGCCCCACAGTCCCGTTTATATCAACGGGTCGATGGTTGAAAGGGTTAAGAGCTTCAAATTCCTGGGCTTACACATCTCTGAAGATCTTTCCTGGTCCGAGAACACTGATGCAATTATTAAGAAAGCACATCAGCACCTCTACTTCCTGAGAAGATTACGGAGAGTCGGTTTGTCAAGGAGGACTCTCTCTAACTTCGACAGGTGCACAGTAGAGAGCATGCTGACCATTTGCATCGTGGCTTGGTTCGGCAACTTGAGCGCCCTGGAGCGGAAAAGACTACAAAAAGTAGTAAACACTGCCAGTCCATCATCGGCTCTGACCTCCCTTCCATCGAGGGGATCTATCACAGTCACTGCCTCAAAAAGGCTGGCAATATCATCAAGGACGCACACCATCCTGGCCACACACTCATCTCCCAGCTACCTTCAGGTAGAAGGTACAGCAGCTTGAAGACTGCAACGCCCAGGTTCAGGAATAGCTACTTCCGCACAGCCATCAGGCTATTAAACTTGGCTTGGACAAAACTCTGAACATTAATAGCCCATTATCTGTTTATTTGCACTTAATCAGTTTATTTATTCATGTGTGTATATATTTATATAATGGTATATGGACACACTGATCTGTTCTGTAGTCATGCCTACTATGTTCTGTTGTGCTGAAGCAAAGCAAGAATTTCATTGTCCTATCAGGGACATATGACAATAAACTCTCTTGAATCTTGAATCTACACTGCAAGATGCAAAACACTGGTTAGCCGCAAAAATAGATGGCCAGGTTATATTTTGCCAAGAAGTACTTAAAAGAGCAACCACAGTTCTGGAAAAAGGTCTAGTGGACATATGAGACGAAGATTAACTTGTATCAGAGTGATGGTAAGAGCAAAGTTTGGAGGAGAGAAGGAACTGCCCAAGATCCAAAGCATACCACCTCATCTTGTCAGGTTGGAGGCCGGTGACTAGTGGGGTGCCTCAGGGGTCTGTGTTGGGTCCACTGTTGTTTGTCATGTACATCAATGATCTGGATGATGGTGTGGAAAATTGGATTAGTAAGTATGCAGATGATACTAAGATAGGTGGTGTGGTGGATAATGAAGTAGATTTTCAAAGTTTACAGAGAGATTTAGGCCATTTGGAAGAGTGGGCTGAAAGATGGCAGATGGAGTTTAATGCTGATAAATGTGAGGTACTACATCTCGGCAGGACAAATCAAAATAGGACGTACATGGTAAATGGTAGAGAATTGAGGAATGCAGTTGAACAGAGGGATCTAGGAATAACTGTGCATAGTTCCCTGAAGGTGGAATCTCATGTAGATAGGGTGGTAAAGAAAGCTTTTGGGGTGCTGGCCTTTATAAATCAGAGCATTGAATATAGAAGTTGGGATGTAATGTTAAAATTGTACAAGGCATTGGTGAGGCAAATTGTGGAGTATGGAGTAAAATTTTGGTCGCCTAATTATAGGAAGGATGTCAACAAAATAGAGAGAGTACAGAGGAGATTTACTAGAATGTTGCCTGGGTTTCAGCAACTAAGTTACAGAGAAAGGTTGAACAAGTTAGGTCTTTATTCTTTGGAGCGCAGAAGGTTAAGAGGGGACTTTATAGAGGTCTTTAAAATTATGAGCGGGTTAGACAGAGTTGACGTGGATAAGCTTTTTCCATTGAGAGTAGGGAAGATTCAAACAAGAGGACATGACTTGAGAATTAAGGGACAGAAGTTTAGGCGTAACATTAGGGGGAACTTCTTTACTCAGAGAGTGGTAGCTGTGTGGAATGAGCTTCCAGTGGAAGTGGTGGAGGCTGGTTCGATTTTATCCTTTAAAAATAGATTGAATGGGTATATGGACGGGAAAGGAATGGAGGGTTATGGTCTGAATGCAGGTAGATGGGACTAGGGGGAAGTACTTTTTTTTTTTTTTTTAATAATTTAAGAAAAAAGTTCGGCACGGACTTGAAGGGCCGAGATGGCCTGTTTCCGTGCTGTAATGGTTATATGGTTATATGGTTATATGGTTATATCTGTGAAACACGGTGGTGGGGTGTTATGGCCTGGGCATGTATGGCTGCTGAAGGAAGTTATAGGCTCACTTATCTTCATTGATGATACAACTGCTGATGGTAGTAGCTTAATGAATTCTGAAGTGCATCGACACATCCTATCTGCTCATGTTCAAACAAATGCCTCAAAACACATTGGCCGGTGGTTCATTCTACAGCAAGACAATGATCCCAAACATACTGCTAAAGCAACAAAGGAGTTTTGCAAAGTTAAAAAATGGTAAATTCTTGAGTGGCCAAGTCAATCGCCCTATCTGAACCCAATTGAGCATGCCTTTTATATGCTGAAGAGAAAAGTGAAGGGGACCAGCCCCCAAAACAAGCATAAGCTAAAGATGGCTGCAATACAGGCCAGGCAGAGCATCACCAGAGAAGGCAACTGGTGATGTCCATGAAATGCAGACTTCAAGCAGTCATTGCATGCAAAGGATATGCAACAAAATGCTAAACATTACTACTTTTATTTACATGACATTACTGTGTCCCAAACATTATGGTGCCCTGAAATGGGGGGACTATGTATAAACATAGTATAGTATTGATATAGTAGTGGCCAGAGGATCTGGGGTGACAGAGGAACTGAAGAAAATCCACATTAGGCAGGAAATGGTGTTGGATAGACTGATGGGACTGAAGGCTGATAAATCCCCAGGGCCGGATGGTCTGCATCCCAGGGTACTTAAGGAAGTGGCTCGGGAAATCGTGGATGCATTGGTGATAATTTTCCAATGTTCTATAGGCTCAGGGATCAGTTCCTGTGGATTGGAGGGCAGCTAATGTTATCCCACTTTTTAAGAAAGGCGGGAGAGAGAAAACGGAATTATAGACCAGTTAGCCTGACATCGGTGGTGGGGAAGATGTTGGAGTTGATTATAAAAGATGAGATAACCGAACATTTGGATAGCAGTAACAGGATCGGTCTGGGTCAGCATGGATTTACGAAGAGGAAATCATGCTTGACTAATCTGGAATTTTTTAAAGATGAAACTGGGAAAATGGACAAAGGAGAGCCAGTGGATGTAGTGTACATGGACTTTCAGAAAGCATTTGATAAGGTCCCACATAGGAGATTAGTGGGCAAAATTAGGGAACATGGTATTGGGGGTAGAGTGCTGACATGGATAGATAAGTGGTTGGCAGACAGGAAACAAAGAGTAGGGATTAACGGGTCCCTTTCAGAATGGCAGGCAGTGACTAGTGGGGCACCGCAAGGCTCGGTGCAGGGACCGTAGCTATTTACAATATACATCAATGATTTGGATGAAGGTATTCAAAGTAACATCAGCAAATTTGCAGATGACACAAAGCTGGGTGGCAGCGTGACCTGTGAGGAGGATGCTATGAGAATGCAGGGTGACTTGGACAGGTTGGGGGAGTGGGCAGATGCATGGCAGATGAAGTTTAATGCGGATAAATGTGAGGTTATCCACTTTGGTAGCAAAAACAGGAAGGCAGATTACTATGTAAATGGCGTCAAGTTGGGAAAAGGTGAAGTACAATGGGATCTGGGGGTCCTTGTACATCAGTCTGTGAAAGTAAGCATGCAGGTACAGCAGGCAGTGAAGAAAGCGAATGGCATGTTGGCCTTTATAACAAGAGGAATCGAATATAGGAGCAAAGAGGTCCTTCTGCAGTTTTACAGAGCCCAAGTGAGCCTGGAGTATTGTGTGCAGTTTTGGTCCCCTAATTTGAGGAAGGACATTCTTGCTATTGAGGGAGTGCAGCGTAGGTTTACAAGGTTAATTCCCGGGATGGCGGGACTGTCATATGCTGAGAGAATGGAACAGGTGGGCTTGTACACTCTGGAGTTTAGGATGAGAGGGTATCTCATTGAAACATATAAGATTGTTAAGGGCTTGGACACGCTAGAGGCAGGAAACATGTTCCCGATGTTGGGGGAGTCCAGAACCAGGTGCCACAGTTTAAGAATAAGGAGTAAGCCATTTAGAACGGAGACGAGGAAACACTTTTTCTCACAGAGAATGGTGAGTCTGTGGAATTCGCTGCCTCAGAGGGCGGTGGAGGCAGGTTCTCTGTATGCTTTCAAGAGAGAGCTAGATAGGGCTCTTAAAAATAGCGGAGTCATGGGATATGGGGAGAAGGCAGGAACGGGGTACTGATTGGGGATGATCAGCCATGATCACATTGAATGGCGGTGCTGGCTCGAAGGGCCGAATGGCCTACTCCTGCACCTATTGTCTAACTGCTGTGATTTCTACATGGTGAAACCAAAATATATAAAAATGGCCTTTATTAAAATCTGACAATGTGCATTTTAACCACGTGATTTTTTTTCTATTACAAATCTCAAATTGTGGAGTACAGAGGCAAATAAATAAATGATGGGTCTTTGTCCCAAACTTTATGGAGGGCACTGTAAGTGATAGGAATAGAATTAGGCCATTTGGCTCATCAAGTTTACTCTGCCATTCTATCATGGCTGATCTAAACCTCCCTCCTAACCTCATTCTCCTGCCTTCTCCCCAAAGCCTCTGACACCCATAATAATCAAGAATCTAACTAACTCTGCCTTCTGTGGCAAAGAATTCCACAGGTTCACCACCCTATCCAGTTTTTCACTATTTCCTCACCAGGTGAGGGAGGAAGTACAGGGACAGGTGTTCTCCCTCCCTTGCCTCCATCCAGGTAGCTGTCCCTCCAGGCTCGCTTGCACCTACTCGAACCTAATGTACTACATCTGCTGCACCTGTAAATCAGTTAGAACAAGCATGGATGTTTTGCCCGATGCATTCGGTCTGCCAAGGCCAGCTGGATCTCCCCATTGCCAACCATTTTAGTTCCCATAGTAACATAGAAAATAGGTGCAGGAGTAGGCCATTCAGCCCTTCGAGCCAGCACCGCCATTCAATGTGATCATGATGAATCATCCACAATCAGTACCCCAATCTTTATCGGCCAGTACCCGAGTAATCAACTCAGCACTAGACCAGTTGATCACCCAGTCCTTCTCTCCAGAGATGCTACCTAACCCACTGAGTCACTCCAGCATTTTGTGTTCATCTTCGGTTGAAACCAGCATTTGCAGCTCCTTCCTGCACGGTTTGTCTGCTTCACTGCGAAATTTCCCAGTTATGTCCACTTTGAAGAAGTGGACATGTCCTGTGCCTCCTCCATTGCCAGAGTAAGGCCACACACAAACTTGAGAGACATTTGGTATTCCGCTTGGGTAGCTTCCAACCTATCGGTATGAATATTGAATTCTCCAATTTTAGGCAACTTTCTCGCCTTTCTCTCCCACCGCCCTCCCTTTTTCCCCTCCTCCCACCCTCTCCCCTGTTCCCTACCTGGACTCATCAATTGCTCCCCTCTACCTACATTCTTTCCCACGGCTTCACAATTCACAACTCTTCAATCATTTTGCTTCACCTTTTTTAAAATCTCTGGCTGCCTTTGGTTACCTGCCTATTAAACCACCATCGCCCACCCCCCCACCTAACTGTGTTCATCTCTAACCTACCACGCTTTGTCGTGCCCCATCTCTCTTCCAGATTTATTTTCCCACCCCTTAGAGTCTGTCTGAAGAACCTGTAATCTCACCCATCCATTTTCTCCAGGGATGGTGCTTGAGCCACTGAGTTACTCCAAGACTTTATCTATTTTTAAAACTGGCATCTCTAGTTCCTGGTTTCTAAAGTAATTGGAGATGTACAAATGAATCACTAATTTATCTAAAATAATTTTGTTGGATCTCCGGAAGCATGCCATACACCATCTCTACCCCTATCTACTTGTGTTGGCACTTTCTGGGAGCGCCAACTATACCTCAGTGATCATAAGGTTGCGGCTGTTTACTGTATACTTTGCTCGTAGATTTGACCCACCTCACATGTTCCTGGATTAAACTCCTTCTGACATTTCTCCGTATACACTTCCAGCTGATTGATAACCTGAATTCTTTGATAATCTTCCTCATTCTCCACAACTCTGTCAATTATTATGTTGTCTTCAACCTTACTAGCCTGCCCACCTACATCACAAATGAGGTTCCAGCACTGATCACTGCAGAAGATCATTGGTCACAGGTCTGCAGTGAGAATCACACCCCATAACTACCCTTTAAATTCTATGGCCATACTTATTTTGAATCCAGTCTTCCATTTCCCTGTTGATCCCATGTGCCTTAATCTTCTGGCTCAGCCTCCATGAGGGAGCCTGTCTTAATCAATGGAACATCAGTCATCTGGAACCTTGCCTGTGGCTACAGTGGATACAAATATTGATGGGATTTGTGTGTCACGTATTTTCCAACTCCTTGACCTTTAGTTCAATACACCCCATTACAACATCATACTTTCAAACCATTTCACCCTTTTCGTGCATCAGAATTGCTGCATGCAACTAGTTCAGGTTCATCTGAACCCTTCATCTCCACCTGATCAAATGAAGAATCTGGATGAAGGCGCTCGACACAAAACGTCCATTTCCCTCCACAGATGCTGCATGACCAGCAGTTTGTTTGTCATTCCAGATTCCAGCATCTGCAGTCTCTTGTGCTACCTTCTCATGCTTTGATAATGAAGATTCTTAATTATCACTTGTACCTAGCTATATACAGTGAAATTCTTTGTCTTTGCATTAAGTACACAAAAGTGTTGTCACAAAGGCACCAACAAAGTTACTGAAGATCACTCCTTCTGCTCCAGTTCTGAGGATTTGCAGGTTGCTGAATAGGCTAAATTCTGAATCCCACACTCCAACAAAGGACAGGAACTGCTTTATGGAACAGCAGGTTAGTTTGCGAGATGCTGCACCCTCTTTGATCCTTACACTCATCCTTACACTCGGCTTCATTTTTACACTCGGCTTCATGCTTCTGAGAAAAGAACTGGAGGCGCCTACCAAATGCTCCTTCATAGTGATTCATCACGGGACAGGGATTTCCACATCACAGGGGTAATATGTGCTTTTAAAAAGGCTTTGAGAACATCCTTGAATCATTTATTCTGTCTGGTGAATAGTCACTTGCCGTGAAAGTAGCTCTGAGTCTGAAGTAAAGAAAGTGAATTATATGGTTGGCTATTCCATTAAATTCAGATGTTGGACTTGGGAAAGGACACAGAGATTGGTTCACTTATCAAAACAGAATTATGAGGATATTTCAGATACAATATTTATGGTACATCTGCAATAAGATGTCTGCTGTGAGTAGACCGTGTCTCAGAAATGTGTAGGAGGTGGAAGATCACTACTAACTTATAGATTATTAGCTTTAAGCTTGGTTGGGGCTCTTGATCTGCAAACACTGATTTCCTCAGATGGCACTGAAGTGAACATGGAGTTTCATCATCACTTCTCTGAGAGGAGGCTCCTAAGGACTGTGAAGTGGTCCATATTTTTCCAGAGTTTCAATGTGGACCTTCATTGCGAGGTGTTGGCAGCAGAACATCTTGGAAAAAGACTTATGTTTTATGAATGGGGACACAAGAAACTGCAGATGCTGGAATCTTGAGCAAATAAGTGCAAAAGAGATGGAGGAACTCAGAGGGTGAGGCAACATCTGTGAAGGAAACGTACAGATGACATTTCACATTGGGACCCTTCATCACCATGAATATGGATCTCAACCCAAAATGCCATCTGCTCATTCCCTCCACAGTTTCTGACTGACCCCTGAGTCCTTTCTCACTTAGATTTTTGCTATGTTTTAGAAAGATTTACTACAAGAAAGAGTTACTACAGTGAGAGTAGGAATGGAGCGAGGTGGAGGATAAATGCATGGCTGAAGGACTGGTGCAGTGGGCAGGGATTCAAGTTTCTGGATCATTGGAACCTCTTTTGGGGAAGGTGTGACCTGTACAAAAAGGACGGGTTGCACTTGAACCCGAGGGGGTCCAATATCCTGGCGGGGAGATTTGCCAGGGCTACTGGGGAGACTTTAAACTAGAACGGTTGTGGGGAGGGACTCAACAGGAGAAAGCTAGTAGACAGTGTGTGAGGCAGGAAGCAGAGAAGGGAAGCACTCAGACCCAACATGTAGAAAGAAGAAAAAGATAATAAACAGAATAAGAGGTGGTGGGTTTCTTAAATGTGTGAGCAGAGAGACAGAGGGTGTAAAATGAGGGTAGAAGCAATAGGTAGCAAGGTGAAAAGTAAAAGTGGTAGGCAGAAAAATCCAAGGCAAAAATCAAAAAGGGCCATTTTTCAACATAATTGTATAAGGGGTAAGAGTGTTGTAAAAACAAGCCTGAAGGCTTTGTGTCTCAATGCAAGGAGCATTCGTAATAAGGTGGATGAGTTGAATGTGCAGATAGCTATTAATGACTATGATATAGTTGGGATCAAGGAGACATGGCTCCAGGGTGACCAAGGCTGGGAGCTGAACATTCAGGGATATTCAATATTCAGGAGGGATAGACAGAAAGGAAAAGGAGGTGGGGTAGCGTCGCTGGTAAGAGAGGAGATTAACGCAATAGAAAGGAAGGACATTAGCTTGGAGGATGTGGAATCGATATGGGTAGAGCTGCGAAACACTAAGGTGCAGAAAACGCTAGTGGGAGTTGTGTACAGGCCACCTAACAGTAGTAGTGGAGTTGGGGATGGCATCAAACAGGAAATTAGAAATGCGTGCAACAAAGGTAAAACAGTTGTAATGGGTGACTTCAATCTACATATAGATTGGATGAATCAAATTGGCAGGGGTGCTGAGGAAGAGGATTTCTTGGAATGTATGCGGGATAGCTTTCTAAATCAACATGTAGAGGAACCAACGAGAGAGCAGGCTATTCTAGACTGGGTATTGAGTAATGAGGAAGGGTTAGTTAGCAGTCTTGTTGTGCGTGGCCCCTTGGGCAAGAGTGACCATAACATGGTTGAGTTCTTCATTAGGATGGAGAGTGACATAATTAATTCAGAAACAAGGGTTCTGAACTTAAAGAAATGTAACTTTGAGGGTATGAGACGTGAATTGGCCAAGATAGACTGGCAATTGATTCTTAAAGGGTATGCAATGGAAGGCATTTAAAGGCTGCATGGATGAACTACAACAATTGTTCATCCCAGTTTGGCAAAATCAGGGAAGGTAGTGCATCCGTGGATAACAAGGGAAATCAGGGATAGTATCAAAACAAAAGGTGAAGCATACAAATTAGCCAGAAAAATCAGCCTACCAGAGGACTGGGAGAAATTCAGAGTCCAGCAGAGGATGACAAAGGGCTTAATTAGGAAAGGGAAAAGAAAACTGGCAGGGAACATAAAAACTGACTGCAAACGATTTTATAGATATGTGAAGAAAACAAGATTAGTTAAAACAAATGTAGGTCCCTTGCAGTCAGAAACAGGTGAATTGATCATGGGGAACAATGACATGGCAGACCAATTGAATAACTACTTTGGTTCTGTCTTCACTACGGAATACTTAATTAATCTGCCGGAAATAGCAGGGGACCGGGGGTCAAATGAGATGTAGGAACTGAGTGAAATCCAGGTTAGCCGGGAAGTGGTGTTAGGTAAATTGAATGGATTAAAGGCCGATAAATCCCCAGGGCCAGATAGGCTGCATCCCAGAGTATTTAAGGAAGTAGCCCCAGAAATAGTGGATGCATTAGTGATAATTTTTCAAAACTCTTTAGATTCTGGAGTAGTTCCTGAGGATTGAAGGGTAGCTAATGTAACCCCACTTTTTAAAAAGGTAGGGAGAGAGAAATTGGGGAATTACAGACCAGTTAGTCTAACATCGGTAGTGAGGAAACTGCTAGAGTCAGTTATTAAAGATGGGATAGCAGCACATTTGGAAAATGGTGAAATCATTGGACAGTCAGCATGGATTTATGAAAAGTAAATCATGTCTGACGAATCTTATAGAACTTTTCGTGGATGTAACTAGTAGAGTGGATAAGGGAAAACCAGTGGATGTTTTATATCTGGACTTTCAGAAGGCTTTCGACAAGGTCCCACATAAGAGATTAGTATACAAACTTAAAGCACATGGTATTGGGGGTTCAGTATTGATGTGGATAGAGAACTGGCTGGCAGACAGGAAGCAAAGACTAGGAGTTAACGGGTCCTTTTCAGAATGGCAGGCAGTGACTAGTGGGGTACCGCAAGGCTCAGTGCTGGGACCCCAGCTATTTACAATATATATATTAATGATTTGGACGAGGGAATTGAATGCAACATCTCCAAGTTTGCGGATGACACGAAGCTGGGGAGCAGTGTTAGCTGTGAGGAGGGTGCTAGGAGGCTGCAAGATGACTTGGACAGGCTGGGTGAGTGGGAAAATGCATGACAGATGCAGTATAATGTGGATAAATGTGAGGTTATCCACTTTGGTGGCAAAAACAGGAAAGTAGACTATTACCTGAATGGTGGCCGATTAGGAAAAGGGGAGATGCAACGAGACTTGGGTGTCATGGTACACCAGTCATTGAAAGTAGGCATGCAGGTGCAGCAGGCAGTGAAGAAAGCGAATGGTATGTTAGCAATCATAGCAAAAGGATTTGAGTATAGGAGCAGGGAGGTTCTACTGCAGTTGTACAGGGTCTTGGTGAGACCACACCTGGAGTATTGCGTACAGTTTTGGTCTCCTAATCTGAGGAAGGACATTCTTGCCATAGAGGGAGTACAGAGAAGGTTCACCAAATGATTCCTGGGATGTCAGGACTTTCACATGAAGAAAGACAGAATAGACTCGGCTTGTACTCGCTAGAATTTAGAAGATTGAGGGAGGATCTTATAGAAACTTACAAAATTCTTAAGGGGTTGGACAGGCAAGATGCAGGAAGATTGTTCCCGATGTTGGGGAAGTCCTGAACAAGGGGTCACAGTTTAAGGATAAAGGGGAAATCTTTTAGGACTGAGATGAGAAAAACATTTTTTACACAGAGAGTGGTGAATCTCTGGAATTCTCTGCCACAGAATGTAGTTGAGGCCAGTTCATTGGCTATATTTAAGAGGGAGTTAGATTTGGCCCTTGTGGCTAAAGGGATCAGGGGGTATGGAGAGAAAGCAGGAACGGGATACTGAGTTGCATGATCAGCCATGATCATATTGAATGGCGGTGCAGGCTCGAAGGGCCGAATGGCCTACTCCACGTATTTTCTATGTCTATGTTTCTAAGACTATTCATTCATTACAGTGATATAGACTTGCCCTCCAACATACACAGAAGCATTGTGTACAGGAGCTCGCTGGATGAGGTCAGAGTGAACTTGGTTCTGCAAGAAAGATGGTGGAGGTTAAGGAATTTCCCTGTGCTCCACAGCAGTAGGAAACTCCCAATATATGTAATAACAGGACAAGCCAAGTGCCATTTGATTATTACAAGGATCATAGTGATTTTTACAATTTTTATTCCTGCACCAAATGCTGGCATCGCTGCTCAGGCCAGCATTTTCCTTGTCCGTCTCTCGTTCTCGAACACCTGATGGTGCCACGCAGTTCATTGAACAAATTGATAAATTAGAACCAATACTTCCAGGGAGAAAAGATGTTCGGATTGCCTTTACCGATGGCTTATCTGTACATTTCTCTAATAAATGAGGAGTCTGTGTAAAGTTTCCACATTCTTCCTCAAGTTTCCTCCAACGCCCCAAAGGCGATATCGTTGGCAAGTTAATTGTTTGCTGTAAATTGCACTTGGTGCCTAAGTGAGGGGACGAAGCTGATGGTGGGAGTGAGGTGGGATGCGGTGAGGGTGGGATGGGATGGGGGGGGGGGGGTGTGGGGGGGGAGTATATGAGAACATGGGGATAGTTTTTTTTAAATGTGAGTTATGGTCAGCACAGACTCAGTGGGATAATTGGCATGTTTCTATTCTGTATCACTGACTCCATGACCCTGTCTCCACAGGGAACAGTGCAGACAAAAGAGAAGACATTATAAGTGCATCTGTCGCTATCGAAAGACATGGGCATGACTCGACTCAACAGAAGGACATTGGAGAGACATCAGAAGAGACTGGTATGGACAAATATTTAAAAACCTATTGACTAGCATAGGATACCCAAACATTGACACAGTCACATAGAATGCAATTAGTACATTTGTTCTGGAGAATTGTTCACTGTTGATGAGTACAGTTTATTAAGGGAACATATTCTGATCACTGGAGAGTGGAGCTCACAGAGATGGAATGATTTTCTGCTATTTGTTTTTAAATGAATAAATCATCAAGTCCTGAAGGTATGATGAAAGTGTATGACTTGCCATATCAGTTTGTTTTTTCCTCCACATTTGCTGCCAGTCTCATATTTCCAGGAGTTTCTGTTTCTGATCAGCAACATCTGAAGTTCTATTTTGTCTTAGTGATTATGTCATTGTTGTTTAGATGCCAATTTTGACTGAAGCCAAATTAATAGAAAGAGTTTCTTCATACAAGAGACTGCATATGCTGGAATCTGGAGCAACAAACAATCTGTTGGAGGAACTCAGCGGGTCGAGCAGCATTTGTGGGGAGAAAGGAATTGTCAATGTTTCAGATCAATATACTGTATCAGGGAAGCATTTGGCTCCTTGCAATAATAACCTGAAACCACTTGGAGGCAGAGAAAGACACCTCCAAACATTGAGGGTGCTGTAATAACAACTAACAGCCAGCACAGTGG
>JAXLNO010003043.1:0-25000 GCA_038087875.1 Malacoraja senta
TGTTCATTAATTTTTTTTTTTAAACCCGGCCTCGACTAAAAAGGTTGCCATTTGGTCGAAGCCAGTGGAGTGGGGGTTGCTATTTACTTACAGGCAGTCGAAGGCAATCTCCTTCGCTGACCGGCCATTTTGATTGCCTCATTGGAGTTTTCTGCAAAGATCCTGTAGGATCTTTGGTTTTCAGGACCTAGAAGATCCGCCGGAAGGTAAAATGCCCGCTAACTTATTAAACTTCTTAAAACAGTATCCACTCCTTCTCCCCCCCCCCCTTCTCTCCCCCCTTCTCTGTCCTTCTCTCCACTTCTTTCCCCTTCTCTCCCTCCCTCCCACGCTCTCTAAAGGACTTACCGTGCTCTGTGTCAGCAGTTTACCTTCCACTTCATCGCGCAGACAGCGCTCCTCCGCTGTCCCTGGCCCCCACCTTCGTGATGTGTTTGTGTGTGTGCGTGTGTGTGCGCGGTCGGTAGAAAAGATCGTGTAGGATCTTTGGTCAGTAGATGCAGCTCACGCTTCAGTCGAGGCTTTCCAGGCAAGTGACCAAAACCTCTGGCAACGCATGGAAACCTTCAGTGGGGCACAAGACCACCAGAGGTTTACATTCAGGTTCCTAAGTGGGACAGGGGCATTACTTGCAGCAGCACAACAGAATATGTAAACATAGTACTCTGTAAACAATGTTATAAACAAGAAAACAACACATTGTAAATATATATATATGAATATATAACTATAAATATATCTCTATAAATATATAACTATATAACTAAATATATATATATATATATATATATATATATATATATATATATATATAAAGGGTCTGAAAAGGGTTCCTGCACACCTTTGTTGAAGGAAACAATAGCACCCAGAGAAAAACCAAAGCGAAAAGGAGCAACTCCATACAGACAGCACCCATATTCAGGATCAATTCGGGTACCTGGCAATTTTAGGCAGCAACTTTATGGCCATGTACTGCCCCTAGTCTTGAAATGAATTAAAACAATACAGTAGCTGTAAAGGGGGACATTGCGTCACTTAGAGATTTAAGACTGAAAATGGATAGTTTCTTATTTTTAGTAACCAAAGTTATCAACGTATATTTTTTGTGTGTTGGAAAATAAAATATAGTGGCACAGCTGATGGACTTGCTGCCTCCCACAACCAAAAGACGCATTGGCTTTGTAGCTTAAATTGTCTCGCTAAAATTGCCCCTAATGGTGTAGGGAGTGGGTGAGGAAAGTGGGATAACAGAACTTGTGTGAATGTGTAGACAAAAATGCTGGAGAAACTCAGCGAATGAGGCAGCATCCATGGAGCGAAGGAAATAGGCGACATTTCGGGTCGAGACCCTTCTTCAGACTGATGTGAGGGTGGGGGGGTGGGGCGGGAAGAAAGGAAGAGGCGGAGACAGTGGGCTGAGGGAGAGCTGGGAAGCGGAGGAGAAAGCAGGGACTACCTGAAATTGGAGAAGTAAATGTTCATACCGCTGGGGTGTGAACTGCCCAAGCGAAATATGAGGTGCGGCTCCTCCAATTTACGGTGGGCCTCACTCTGGCCATGGAGGGGGCCCAGGTCAGAAAGGTCGGATTCGGAATGGGAGGGAAAGTGTTGAGCCACCGGGAGATCAGGTCAGTTACTGCGTGTTGCGCAAAGCGATCGCCAAGCCTACGACTAGGCGACGTTTCGGGTCGAGACCCTTCTTCAGACTGATGTCGGTGGGGGGGGGCGGGAAAAAGAAAGAAAGAGGCGGAGACAGTAGGCTGTGGGAGAGCTGGGAATGAGATGGGGAGAGAGAAAGCAAGGACTACCTGAAATTGGTGAAGCCAATGTTCATACCGCTGGGGTGTAAACTACCCAAGCGAAATATGAGGTGCTGTTCCTCCAATTTGCAGTGGGCCTCACTCTGGCCATGGAGGAGGCCCAGGACAGAACGGTCGGATTCGGAATGGGAGGGGAGTTGAAGTGCTGAGCCACTGGGAGATCAGGTTGGTTATTGCGAACTGAGTGGAGGTGTGCGAAGCGATCGCCAAGCCTGCACTTGGTCTCACCGAGGTTGATCATACGCTGAATAATCCAACCACATTTTTGTTTGGAAGTGGAAAGAAAGAATAGAAATTGCATTCATTGCAACATGTAAAAAGAGATGAGATACTGTATTATAATTTTGCTGCATGTCATTGTGGTATATATCATGTCTTGATTGGTGAATATGTTTAGTTTGTGACTTTATTTGAAACAGAAATAATACGTGAATGCTTCATTGACCATAATTCCGACTGGTAACTACGCACTTCGTCCGAGCACATTATCGCACGTGTCAATGCAAGCCGTCTTAAAAAAACACCTAAACTGTCATTTGGCAACTTAGAAAGCTGCCTAGGTTGCCTGGCTGGCAACAGAGAAAAAAAGTTGTGAGAGCCCTGTTAACTTCCCATTTTCCTAACCAGACACCATTGAGATAATAGATTGCTGGAGTGCTCTAATTTTGCCCACTAATCTCCTATGTGGGACCTTATCAAAGGCTTCTTGAAAGTCCAGGTACACTTCATCCATTGTGAAGACAGATCCAAAGTACCTGTTCAACTCATCTGCCATTTCCTTGTTCCACATAATAAATTCACCTATTTCTGTCTTCAACGGACGCACATTTGTCTTAACTAAATTTTTCCTCTTCACATACCTAAAGAAGCTTTTACTATCCTCCTTTATATTTTTGGCTAGCTTACCTTCGTACCTCATCTTTTCTCCCCATATTGCCTTTTTAGTTATCTTCTGTTGCTCTCTAAAAGTTACCCAATCCTCTGGATTCCCATTCATCTTTGCTATGTGATTGTTCTTCTCTTTCACTGACCCCACTGTCAGCCACGGTAGCCTCTTACTCCCCTTGGAATCTTTCTTCCTCTTTGGAATGAACTGATCCTGCACCTTCTGTATTATTCCCAGAAATACCTGGCCTTGTTGTTCCACTGTCATCCCTGCTAGGGTATCTTTCCAGTCAACTTTGGCCAGCTCCTCCCTCATGGCTCCATAGTCCCCTTTGCTCAACTGTAACACTGACACCTCCGATTTACCCTTCTCCCTCTCCAATTGTAGATTAAAATTTATCATATTATGGTCACTACCTCCTAATGGCTCCTTAACCTCAAGTTCCTTTATCAAATCCAGTTCATTACATAACACTAAATCCAGAATTGCCTTCTCCCTGGGAGGCTCCAGTGCAAGCTGCTCTAAGAATCCATCTCGGAGGCACTCGACAAATTCCCTCTCTTGAGGTCCAGTACCAACCCGATTTTCCCAGTCTACCTACATGTTGAAATCTCTCATAACAACCATAGAGTTATCTTTACAATAGACAATAGACAATAGGTGCAGGAGTAAGCCATTTGGCCCTCCGAGCCAGCATCGCCATTCAATGTGATCATGGCTGATCATCCCCAATCAGTACCCCGTTCCTGCCTTCTACCCATATCCCCTGACTCCGCTATTTTTAAGAGCCCTATCTAGCTCTCTCTTGAAAGCATCCAGAGAACCTGCCTCCACCACCATCTGAGGCAGAGAATTCTGAAGAAGGGTTTCAGCCCAAAACGTTGCCTATTTCCTTCGCTCCATAGATGCTGCTGCACCCGCTGAGTTTCTCCAGCACTTTTGTCTGCCTATTTTAACTCTTGATTCAACTTGCACCCTATATCCAGGCCAAATCTGAGGAAGGACATTATTGCCATAGAGGGAGTGCAGAGAAGGTTCACCAGACTGATTCCTGGGATGTCAGGACTGTCTTATGAAGAAAGACTGGATAGACTTGGTTTATACTCTCTAGAATTTAGGAGATTGAGAGGGGATCTTATAGAAACTTACAAAATTCTTAAGGGTTTGGACAGGCTAGATGCAGGAAGATTGCTCCCGATGTTGGGGAAGTCCAGGACAAGGGGTCACAGCTTAAGGATAAGGGGGAAATCCTTTAAAACTGAGATGAGAAGAACTTTTTTCACACAGAGAGTGGTGAATCTCTGGAACTCTCTGCCACAGAGGGTAGTCGAGGCCAGTTCATTGGCTATATTTAAGAGGGAGCTAGATGTGGCCCTTGTGGCTAAAGGGATCAGAGGGTATGGAGAGAAGGCAGGTACGGGATACTGAGTTGGATGATCAGCCATGATCATATTGAATGGCGGTGCAGGCTCGAAGGGCCGAATGGCCTACTCCTGCACCTAATTTCTATGTTTCTATGTTTCTACTGTTTGGGGGCCTGTAGATAAGTCCCATTAGGGTATTTTTCCCCTTACAATTCCTTAGTGACTCCACATCTCCTGTTTAGATGTCACCCCTTGCAAGGGACTGAATTTCGTTCCTCACCAACAGAGCTACCCCACCCCCTCTAACCACCTGTCTGTCTTTTTGCTAGGACGTATAACCCTTGGATATTCAGTTCCCAGCCTGGTCCTCTTGCAGCCATGTCTCTGTAATTCCCACAACATCATACTTGCCAATTTCTAACTGAGCCTCAAGCTCGTCCACTTTATTTCTTATCCACCTTTCACATCCATTCCTATTTCACTTGGCCATACTCTCCTACCCCTTCCTCAGCTTTCTGCCCCGTTAATTCTGGTGTCTTTATTAACTTTTCCTGTATTCGCTTTCCCTTTAACTCCATCCTTGCACCGCTGCCTCCCGCCGCCAGGGGGCGCTACAGACGGGCGCCTCTCTCCCTCCTTCCCCGCCCGCACGCCTCGGGTCGCCGGCCGCAGGATCGCCCTGGGGCAGGGAGGAGGGGGTGGGGAAAGGACGCGGGGCCGAGCGGCGGCGGCGACTGTTCCCACCTGAGCTCCCGCTGCTCCTCCCGTCGGCCGCGGCGGCCACGCCTCACGTGATCAGACTCACGTCACCGGGCCTGAATCAGGTGATCAGAAATACGTCACCGACCCGCCTCACGTGGTCAGAAACACGTCACCGACCCGCCTCATGTGATCACGAGACCACCGCCGCAGATCACCATGTCCTATAGGTCGAGCCGTCGCCCCGCCCCACGGACAGACAGCGCCCTCCACCAATCGGATCCGTCCGTCCCGCCCACCGCCATGGCCCCGCCCCTGCGGCTCCTACACCACGTGGAGGGAGGGAAGGGGTAACATCACAGCAGCTGCAGATGCTGCAAACCTGAGATAAAACCTCAAGGTGGCGCCAGACTACAAAATGCTGCAGTAACACAGCGGGACAGGCAGCATCTCTGGAGCGAAGAAATGGGCGACGTTTCAAGGTTGAGACACTGCCTCAGACTGAGAGTCGCAGGAGAGATACAGACAGTAATGTGGAGTGAAAAGCTTCTACATAGAAACATAGCCAATAGGTGCAGGAGTAGGCCATTCGGCCCTTCGAGCCAGCACCGCCATTCAATATGATCATGGCTGATCATCCACAATCAGTACCCCGTTCCTGCTTTCTCCCCATATCCCTTGATTCCATTATCCCTAAGAGCTAAATCTAACTCTCTCTTGAAAACATCCAGTGAATTGGCCTCCACTGCCTTCTGTGGCAGAGAAATCCACAGATTCACAACTGGGTGAAAATGTGTTTCTTCATCTCAGTCCTAAATGGCCGACCCCTTATTCTTAAACTGTGGCCCCTGGTTCTGGACTCCGCAACATCGAGAACATGCATCTAGCCTGTCCAATCAATTAATAATTTTATATGTTTCAATAAGATCCCCTCTGATCCTTCCAAATTCCAGCGGCCTAACATCATGGAGCTAGCGGCCTTGCTCGAGGCCAAAGATCATAGAGTGGAGCATGATACTCCACTCGGTGAAAAACGTAGTACGTCATGGGTGATTTTTCGTGCCATTTTGATGTGTTGCCTCGACTACAGTCATGACGTCCAAATCTACATCTACAGCTCACTGTTCTGCTATAAATTGCTGTAATCGACAATGTAGATGACCCGACCTGTCTTTCTTCAGTTTCCCCAATAACAAAGAAAGGTGAGAAAATATTATTGCTTTCTTTCGATATTATTCTGTCCTGAAAATGTTATTTTCTGTTCTCTCATCAACCGTCATTGGGAAACTAGATTTGTCGATTCATTAGAAAGTTATTAGAATTTTCTTTAATCGATTTAGACTTACCACAATAAAAAAGTCATCAATTTTTACACTTCTGAACAATTTTGGTTTTGTTCCTGTAGATAGGGTCTCCAAAATATGGCCCGCGGGCCACATCAGGCCCACCACCAGATTTCAAGTTCAGCGTCGATTCGAGTCGGGGAGCTCGGCGGCCCGGAGCTGCTCTCAGTGTTGTTACCGGTCAGGTCCCTCGAATTGTCAGAGTCGAGACATCACAGGGCAGCGGTGAAGAAGGGTGCAATGGGGGGGGGGTTCTGCGGCGGCGGTCAGAATGGGTCGGCAGCGCGTTATAACTTGCCATCGTTCCTCTCTGCCCTTTCCCTATGCTCTCTCTCTGCCCTCTCGCCCCTATCTCTCTCTCCCCTCTCGCAGCCTGGTGGAGCTGATGAAGCCCTTGCCGCAGTCGCTGCAGGTGAAGGGCCGCTCCCTGGTGTGCTGGTGCCTGTTCTCCTTCAGGTCCTGGGATGACTTGAAGCCTTTGCTGCAGTCGCTGCAGGAGAAGGGCCGCTCACCGCTGTGCACCCACCGGTGACCCAGCAGCCCCGACAACTGGACAAAGCTCTTGCCGCTGTCGGAGCCGCCAAAGAGCTTCTCGCCTGTGTGCACCCGCGCTGGTGCCTCATCAGGCTGGAGGAGTGGATGAAGCCGTGGCCGCACTGGGCGCAGGTGTAGGGGCGCTCACCGGTGTGGGTGCGCTGGTGCTCCAGCAGGTGGCTGGACTGGGTGAAGCCCTTGCCACACTGGGCGCAGGTGTAGGGGCGCTCGCCGGTGTGGGTGCGCTGGTGCTCCAGCAGGTGGCTGGACTGGGTGAAGCCCTTGCCACTGGGCACAGGTGTAGGGGCGCTCGCCGGTGTGGGTGTGCTGGTGCTCCAGCAGGCGGTTGCGGCGGGTGAAGCTCCTGCCACAGTCACTGCAGGTGTAGGGGCGCTCCCCAGTGTGCGTGCGCCTGTGCATCTTCAGTCCCTTGGACGACTTGAAGCCTTTGCCGCAGTCAGAGCAGGTGAAGGGCCGCTCACTGCTGTGCACCCGCCGGTGGTTCCACAGCCCCGACACTGGGCAAAGCTCTCGCTGCAGGTGGAGCAGCCATAGGGCTTCTCGCCTGTGTGCACCCGCCGGTTGGCCTCCAGATCACTCGGGTGCTGCCAGGCCTTGCCATACACATCACACTCATAACGCTTCTCCTTGTGCCCCGTCATGTGGTCTTCGATCAAAGCTCAGCCCCTCGAAGCTCAGCCCGCACACTGAGCAGATGGGGGGGGGGGCCTCACCAGCACCCTGGCTGCCCTCAATGGCCACTCACGTCCCCGTCTCTGTCCACGGCTCCTAAACCCTGCAGGAGGGGAACACAGAGGGTCAACAAGCTGGCATTACTAACATTACTAACGCGTGAACATTACTAGTGTTTGGGGATCACGACAGAAGCCTCCTCGTGGTGAACCCTCGTGGTGATCCCTGGGGGAAGTTGGTGAGGGGTGAGGGGGGGTGGTGAGGGGGAAATCGCCCGTTCACACGCAGCCGCCAGAGCAAACAGTGTGCATACGGTGATGACAAACGCAACAAATGCAATATCCAGTGCAGAGCAGTGCAAGATTGTGTTGCAGAAAGCCCGGGGTAGCACGGACGAGAAGGGCCAAAGGGCCTGTCTCCGGGAAGAATGAGCACCTCAGCTGATCTACATCGGTGAGACTAAGCGTACGCTTGCCGATCGTTTCACCGAACACCTCCGCTCGGTCCGCATTAACCAACCTGATCTCCCTGTGGCTCACCCCTCCCATTCCGAATCCGACCTTTCTGTCCTGGGCCTCCGTCATGGCCAGAGTGAGCACCACTGGAAATTGGAGGAGCAGCACCTCATATTCCGCTTGGGCAGTCTGCACCCCAGCGGCCTGAACATTGACTTCTCCAATTTCCAGTAGCCCTTGCTGTCTCCTCCCCTTCTCAGCTCTCCCTCAGCCCTCTGGCTCCTCCTCTTCCTTTCTTCTTCCCGCCCCCCCCGCCCCCACTCTGCATCAGTCTGAAGAAGGGTTTCGGCCCGAAAAGTTGCCTATTTCCTTCGCTCCATAGATGCTGCCGCACCCACTGAGTTTCTCCAGCATTTTTGTCTACCTTCGATTTTCCAGCATCTGCAGTTCCTTCTTGAACATTTGACTAGTTACAATCACAAGTTATATTTCACTTGTACCACCAGGCTAAGTCACAGCTCATATCCCACTTGATGCTTTCATACGAATCCCTGTCACTGTTCGTGTTACAGTTGACCATATAGGTGGAGCCGCCATCTTGGAGGAACAGCTGCTAAACAGCAGCCGTCCGTCAAATTCACTCTTTCTTTTGTTTTAGTGTTTTTTATTTCTTTGTTTGTTTGGGGGGTTTTGACTTTTAATGTGGGGGGGGTAAGGGGGTAACTATTTCTAGGTCCCTACCTGGTCGGTGAGGCAGCTTTTTCTCCAGGCTGCCTCGTCAACCCGTCCTTGCGGCCTACCAGCGGGCATGGAGCGCCGTTTCCTGACGGGGACCGCCCAGCACCTTCAGCTTCGGTGGCGGCACAGCGCTCAAGCGCTATCGGGGAGCGTAGCGGGCGATGCCTTGCCTGGGTCGCCGCGCTGGGTCGACGCGCTGGAGCTCCGGTATGCGCTGACCGCCGACACCAACACCTCCGGGCTGCGGGACTGCGGAGCGACCAGCTGCGGGCGGCGGCGCCGACTCCAACATCGGGAGCCTCGTGGCTCCAAATCGGCGCGGCCCTGTCGGCTTCAGGTGCCATCGACTCCGCTGGGAAACCGGCCGTTCCAGCCGCTCCGAGGACTCTC
The DNA here is from genome assembly GCA_038087875.1 of Malacoraja senta. NCBI lineage: Eukaryota > Metazoa > Chordata > Chondrichthyes > Rajiformes > Rajidae > Malacoraja > Malacoraja senta. The sequence continues at coordinate 8,923 of JAXLNO010003043.1, forward strand.
CCGACGGCCAGGAACATCGGGCCTCCGTAGAGGCAACTGTGGTGGCCTCGATGGGCCTGACTCTGAGGAGAACTGGGGTTGGGGACTGGACATTGTGCCTTCCCCCACAGTGGTGGTCATTGTGGGGGGATGATTTTGTGTGCTGTGCCTGTCAGTCCGTGTACAAGATGGCGGTCGGAGGGGAGAGTGGATGCTGGCGCGAATTGGTCGCCGCTGCTCTCTCCTCAAATTGTGTTTCGTATTTTCTTTTGGTGCTCTTGAAATTGAATTCTGTCCTTGATTTGTGTACTGTGGTGTTTTTATATTTAATTAATCCGATTATGTGTTTTGTATTTTTTTGTGATTCTATGCATTGTAAGGTGTCCTTGGGTTTTAGAAAGGCGCCAGTAAATAAAATGATTATTATTATTATTATTATTATTATTATTATATAATTCCAATAGCAGGCACAGTCGATCTTCATGTCCCATCAGACTTAGTAATATTACACCTGATCTACCTACTGTTGAAATTGCATTAGGCCCTATTACAACGAGTCCTGTCATCAATTCTACTACAGAAGGCCCCAGAACACCATACAAATTTGCTGTCCATTGGAATTAAACCATAAAAATATTTGTGTTATAACTCTAGGAGAAGCGCTCAAATAAGATAACCAAGCCCAGAGCCAAAGTATTATCTAACGATCTTACTGAATATATCAATTTATGCTGAGGACAATAAATAACTCCATTTGCTACCTACATGTCAACTAGCTCTTAACAAACACTAGTCATATAGATGAAAGTATATCATTGGGGTTATCAAGTGGGCACCTCCCTTCACTGGATTATAATAAGAAACTTGTTGGTGTAAATGCTAAGATGGACAACATTGACGAGAGAATGGAAGAGATGGAAAGTGATATGAAAGAGATGATCATGGAAGTAAACAGTCTGAAAAAATCAAAGAAAGATGAAGCAGAAAAGCTGGCAAGAATGACTGACAAATGTTTGGACTTGGAAGCGAGAGCGAGAAGGCAGAATTTGAGAATCGTTGGAGTAAGAGAAGGACGAGAAGAACATGTATCTCAAACACGTACTTTCGTTACTGAATTACTCAAAGAGGTTCTTAAACTGCCGGGAGAACTAAGAATAGATACTGTTCAACGAGTTGGACGTGTCTCAAGAGGCATAAATGCTGCTCCAAGACAGATAATTGTGAAATTTCTTTATATTTCTTCAGTGGAATCTATACTGAAGAAGATTGTTCATGGTGAAAATTTGATATATCGTGCGGAAAAGATCCGATTTTTCCGTGATTATCCTCCAGAGATTGTCCAGAGAATGAACTTGTTTACACCGACAAGAAACATATTGAGGGGTATTTCTAAAGTCAGATATGGTGTTGTTTTCCCTGCAAAAATGAAAATTACTTATAAGGAAATTGAGCGCTCATTTACGGACCCAGAAAAAGCATTTAAATATGCAGAAGATATCATGAGGAAAGCATCGGAAACATCGGAAGAAGACGACTAAAGGAAAGAACAAGGAACTTTTTAATTTCTAAGATGGAGCTGGAACTGGCGGATTTTTCAGACAGTTACTGAGCTTATCTGTCTGGAATGTATTGGAGAATATTGTTTAACCTTGAATGAAAAGCTCTTGTACAAAGAATGAGATAACATTAGTATTTAACTATTATATGCTAATTACAATTAACTAACTAACTTTAACAAAACTAATGACTTGTGAGTGTGTGTAGTAAATATGAATAATCATGAATAAACCATTGCTTATAAATTGTAATTAACCAAAATGTCTATAACATTACTAACATTTTTTTTCTTTCTTTTTGAGTGGGAACGCAACATAAACTTGGAAAAAATCCAGGAATGAGGTTAACCCCTCGGTACCTGCTTGTAGGGTAGCTGGCTAGATAAATTAGTACGGTACAAATACTTATAGAAATGAGAATAGGTTGTGGTTTATATTTGGATTTGGGGTTTAATTATATTAATTTTTTTTTTTTTAAACTCTTTAATATTTTATCTTTGCATATTTTTGTTGTTATTATTATTATTATTATTAATTTTTTTTTTTTTTGGGGGGGCATTTTACTAACGCTAGTTTGATAAAGTTATACAAGAATAAACAAGATATGAGACAGTTTGTAGTTTTTTTACGAGGTGTTAATAAGGGATTGGGGCTCACTGTAAAATAATTCTTACGCCACCTTAGGTGGCTATTTGTCTTTAAGGTACCTGCTTTTAGATACCTTAATTTCACTTTTTTTTTAAAATCACTATACAAATTTGTATTTACTTAGTTTGTGTTTAATTAATTGTAAATCACACTTTTCTTGCTTTATCTAAGGCACTTTTGGAGATGGAGATGTAATGTAAACTTAAAAATTTGGAATGACCACCCAACGTCCAGAACACGGAGGTATTTGTTTGCACCATATGTTTCAAGAACATCACTTTGATATACAATGCAAGACGATAGGCAAATAAAGAATGGAGGAATCACATTCTGTAGTTGGAATATAAGGGGTGCCAATGAACCAATAAAGAGGGGTAAAATTTTTGCTCACCTAAAATCTTTGAAAAGTGACATAATTTACTTGCAAGAAACTCACATGAAACAGGAAACACAAATGAGATTAAAGGCGAAGTGGATAGGCCAAACATATTATTCGTCATTTACTTCTAAATCTAGAGGTATGGCTATTCTTATTCGAAAAGGTATACCGTTCAAATTAAAGAATACTATATCAGATAAAGAGGGAAGGTATATCATAGTTTCGGGAGAAATTTATGCTACCCCAATAACTATGGTAAATATTTACGCTCCGAATTTTGATAACCCTCAATTCTTTGAGAAAATTATAGATATAATACTGGAGTTTAATTATCAAAATGTCATAATAGGAGGGGATTTCAACTGTGTTTTAGATCCATACTTAGACAAATCAGCAAAACAAAGAAGGAGTAATACAAAATCTAAGACTAGTGAATTTCTAAATACATATATAAAAAATACTAACATAACAGATGTATGGAGATCTGCTAACCCAGCAGGAAGGGAATACTCGTTTTACTCTTCGGTACATAAAACATACTGAAGAATTGATTATCTTTTAGTGGATAGGAAATTAATGCCATATATAATTAACCCAACTTACCATATTAGTAGTATTTCTGATCACTCTCCATTGACTTTTTTAGTAAAATTTGAAGGAATGCCAGGAAAGAATTTTTTTTGGAGGTTTAACACATATATATTAAATGACTTACAGGGTTATCAATATTTGAAACAACAAATGATATCATTTTTTGAGATAAATGATACACCAGGTACCTCACCTTCTTTAATATGGGAAACTTTTAAAGCATTTATTAGAGGAATTATAATTTCATATGAAATTTTTCAAAATAAGAAGAATAAAACAGAACATGCTGTTAGAACAAGAAATAAGACAGTTAGAGTTAGATAATGCTAAAGATCCCACTATAGATAAACATAATAAGATAATACTACTGAAATTTAAACTTAACCGAATTCTCTCGGCAAGAGTAATAAGATGATTCCAAATTACAAAACAGGAACATTTTGAGTTTGGTGACAAACCACATAAGCTGTTGACGCGTCAATTGAAAAAAACAGGAAAAGGAAAATACTATAAATAAAATTAAATCCGAAAATGGTGAATTACTAACACTACCTAAAGATATCAATAAAAGATTTGTTCAATTTTATCAAAATTTATACACATCAAAAACCAAAACAGAAGATAGTAAAATTACAAACTTTTTAGATAAATGTAATCTACCAAAACCTGACCTTTTGGAACAAGAAGAACTAGGAGCGCAAATTACAATCGAAGAAATAGGTGAAACAATAAAATCGCTGAAAAATGGTAAGACACCGGGACCAGATGGTTTTAGTAATGAATTTTATAAAAAGTTTCATGAGATAACGACCCCCTATCTATTTAATTTATATACTTACGTTTTTAAAGAAAATAAATTACCTGAAACATTAGCAGAATCAACTATTACGCTTATTCCAAAGAAAGATAAAGATCTAGAGGAACCGGGCTCATATAGAGTTATGTCACTTTTAAATACCGACCAGAAAATTCTAGCAAAGACTTTAGCTAGAAGACTAAGCAAATATATTAGTAAATTGATAAACCCTGATCAAACGGGGTTTATACCCAAAAGATATTCATTTAATAATTTGAGACGCCTGTTTAATATAATGTACTCACATAAAACGGAGGAAAAAGACTTAGCAATTATTTCTTTGGACGCAGAGAAAGCATTTGATCAGGTAGAATGGCAGTATTTATACATAGTATTACAAAAATTTAATATGGGAGAGAATTTTATTGCATGGGTGAAATTATTATATGATAAACCGATGGCAAGAATATTAACTGACAGCATGTTATCTAAAAAATTTCAATTATCAAGGGGTAATAGGCAGGGATGTGCTTTATCACCCCTGCTATTTGCCCTTATGATAGAACCTCTGGCTGAAAGTATAAGAAGCCATCCGAATATTCAGGGTTATAATACTAGGGACTCAAATAATAAAATTTCATTGTATGCAGACGATATTTTGTTATATATAACAAATTCACAAACGAGCATACCACATTTATTAAATTTAATAGAGGAATTTGGGTCCTTTTCTGGATATAGAATAAACTGGAACAAAAGTGAAATTATGACGTTAAAACCTCAAGAATCCACACACTTATTGAAATTACCCTTTAAAATAGCAACAGAAAAATTCAAATATTTGGGTATTCAGATTACTAGAAAACATAAAGCTTTATTCAATGCCAATTTTATACCCTTAATAAATAAACTTAATATAATGATAAAATTTTGGAAAACACTCCCTTTATCATTAATAGGCAGAATAAATGCTATTAAAATGAGCTTCCTACCACAGTTATTATACCTATTTCAATCTATACCAGTATATGTACCAAAATATTTTTTTTCTAAACTGAACGCTAATATTACTAATTTTGTTTGGGATTGTAAATCACATAGAATTAAAAAAGAACACTTACGTAAACCAAAAGATGTCGGGGGATTTTCACTCCCTAATTTTTTGTATTACTATTGGGCAATACATATTAAGAATATAATTTACTGGTTGGATAGTTCAACTCAACAGACAGAATGGATAAAAATGGAGAAAGAGGATTGTTATCCTTGTAATATAGGAACAATCCTCTTCTCCCCGAAAAAAATGAACAATACAATATATAAGAAAAACCCAATTATACAAGATACAATAAGAATATGGAAACAAATAAAATTATCCTTAAAATTAAGAAACCTATCATTGTTAACACCGATAGCGAATAATCCGTTATTTAAACCATCTATGATGGATAAAATATATAATCAATGGGAAAGTTTAGGAATTAAAAGGATCGGGGATATGTATGAAATGGGAAATTTATAATCATTTCAACAATTACAATTAAAATTTAAACTGAAAAACACTCATTATTTTAAATATTTTCAGATTTGTAATTTTTTGAAGACATACATACAGGGATATCAAAAAATAACTCCTGATTTACTAGAAGAAGTAATGAATATAAAAGCTGATATACAAAAATTAATATCATATTTATATAATAGTATCTTAAATATAGATTTACCTGTGACCGAGGTAATTAGAGAAGAGTGGGAATGGGAATTATTGATAAAAATTACGAAGGCTACATGGGAAAAGTATTTGACATACATTCACAAGTGTTCGATTAACGCAAGACATAACCTAATCCAATTTAAAATTTTACATAGATTATATTACTCAAAAACAAGATTAAATAAATGTTATCCAAATATATCGCCCATTTGCGATAAATGTTTAACCCAAGACGCAACTATAACACACTCTTTTGTTTCTTGTATAAAACTTCATGGATTTTGGAGTGATATTTTCGAAATATTTACAAAATTATTTAAGACAAAAATGGAACCCAATAATGAATTGATTATATTTGGGGTAATGGAAGACGGGAACAAATTGAGCTCATCTCAAAAGTCAATTTTTAATTATGGTTTAATAATAGCAAAAAAATTAATATTGAAATTTTGGAAAAATACACCAATACCAACGCTCAAAATGTGGATTGCAAGTATGTTGGATACCGCACATCTTGAGGAAATGCGATTCCTCCTAATAGATAAATTTGACCAATTCATAACGAGTTGGTCTCCATTTGTCGTCTTTTTGGAAACATATGGTGCAAAACAGGTGTAAAAGCTAATCCGTGACTGCGGATGGTCAAGATTATAAATGATCTCCTTCTATTTTCTTTTCTTCTCTTCTCTTCTTTTATTCTCTTTCTTCTATTTTCTATGTCTCAACTTTCTTTTTTCATTCTTTATTTTTCTTTTTCACACACTATATATCTCACATTTTTCTATTTTTCATTATCTAACTTTTTTCTTTTTCTTCTTTATTTCAAAAAAAAATTTAAATAAGAAGCTGTACATAAAAGGTATTATGAAAATATGATTGTATACAATTGCACTTACTTCTAATAAAATAAAAATATTTAAAAAAACAAAAAACAAACACTAGTCATATAGATGAAAGTATATCATTGGGGTTATCAAGTGGGCACCTCCCTTCACTGGTGTTTCATTGCGATAGGCCCATGACACCGAGGGCCTATCAACATTTGGTTCTGACGTCCTGTAACAACCCCCCTCAATTTCGCCACCAATGCTACGAGTATCTACTAAATAAATGAAACAACAGCCAACTAGCTCACTCTAACAAATGCAAAGCACCTGCATCCTTTCTTCCACTAGCCCATCATTAAACTTGTAACACCACAAATATCACTCTTGTATAAGACCGGGAAACACTGGCAAAGCCGACAGTTACAAAGAAGTACACATATTGCATGTCATACGTCTTATTTCTGTCTACAACTGACACTATTTCTTCTCCACCAAATCCACCTACTGCCTTGCTCTGCAGCCTCTGACATCTGCTTTACTGCCTGACGCAAACGTTGTCCACAAATTCCTAGCTCTCCAAATAGCGACGTGGTCAATCTCGTTTTGAAACTTCTGCATCCTCGCTGCTCGAACTCAGCTGCCAAGTCTGCAGAGCTAAACTTTTTCCTTTCACAAGCCTCATCCACTAAGATTTCCCAAGGCACCATGAGGTCTATAAAATAAACTATCGGCTGACTAACTGACCATAACGCTATGGTCAAGGCCTCAGGCCTCAAACTAGTAATATTTTTTCCTGCGGAACAACAAGCTCTCCTCCCAAATCTGCCTGCATCTCCCAATCATTGGCTCCTCGTAACTGGCCTGAGTCATACATGTCTGAAAACTTCCCTCCTCTACTTCCCTCCTCTCCCTCACGGACAAAATGAATCACTACACTCTCAGTCCTGATGCCTTCTGAATTCACGTGCTCTCCTCCTCTCAATTGCTGCAGCTACGCACTTCAAGACCTGGTTATGCAGCCATATGTATGGACCCTGAGAAAGACAAGTTCCACATCCTGACAAAGCATGCCTCAACGTTGCCCCCTCTAGACGCAAGGGACACGCCGAGTCCCCACCTACCGATTGTTTGAGGTTCTGCGGTGATGGCAGCGCCCCATAAATATATGCCGCCATCTACAAGGAAACTGACATGACTGTTCTCCATGCAACGCAGGCCCCTCCAGCTAAACCTCTTTTCTACACTTAGCCAGTTCATTCACTGTCCCTGCTTAACCTGAGCTACTGCTTATACATCTCACTGCTTCTTCCTGACGACATACCTGCTCCACAACCAATTTCCTCCTCTCTGTTGGACCTGCCTTTCTCCACATTGGTTTCACTGTGTTGAGCCCTAAGCCTCCCGTCCCTTGCTGATCCCTACCAACAATGTCTGTAAACCTCAGAGCTGCTTGTGCTTCTTCTATTGCCTGTTTTGAGTTCCATTTCCTCCCTCTGGTTACTTGGCACCAGATTACTAACTAAGGTATCCTTGCTCCCTGGAAATTACAACTCTAACCTCACCTTAACACACTTAAACTCCTCTGAAAGGCTAGACAATGGCAAATGGAGAATACCATTTCCATATAAAGCCACATTACTCAGACACCATGGAACTCCTAACCATTTATAAATACATGAAATAATCAATCTCTCTAACATTTCCACCTTAGAAAAAGGCACCTCATATACAGTCAATGGCCACATCAACCTAGGGAATAGCCCAAACTGCAAACACCACAACTTCAACTTGCTTGGAAGCCCTGACTTCCCTATCCTTTCTAACCAGTCAGTTACATCTTTTCTCAGTTGCTGAACCTGTTCAGTGTCATCCCTATTGTACCACCTACCCAAACTTCTAACTGGTTTCTCCATTATAGACCGGATTTCTTCTTCATCAATATTAACCCTTTTTTCTTGCCAAAGAAATACTCCGTGACTTACTGGGCTTAATCTTCATTCTAGCCCATTTAAGATTGTAATTTACCTTCTCTAGTAACATTTATATATAAGCTACTCTTATTATCACCAAGGTCATATCACCCATATAGGCCCGGATTGGAGTGAGGCGTGATGCGTCCTGCCGACACTCCCGCCGACGGCCCACCGTTGTGCTCTAATCACTAGCTGCATCGTCATTGTAAAAAGTAATGGCACGCCCTGCTATTAATGCCCACCGGTGCCATGCTGTCGTAAAGCTTGCTGTACTAAAACACATTCGGACCTCTTGGAAATATGACAATAGACAATAGACAATAGGTGCAGGAGTAGGCCATTCGGCCCTTCGAACCAGCACCGCCATTCAATGTGATCATGGCTGATCATCACCAATCAGTACCCCGTTCCTGCCGTCTCCCCATATTCCCTGACTCCGCTATCTTTAAGAGCCCTATCTAGCTCTCTCTTGAAAGTATCCAGAGAACCGGCCTCCACCGCCCTCTGAGGCAGAGAATTCCAGAGACTCACAACTCTCTGTGAGAAAAAGTGTTTCCTCGTCGCCGTTCTAAATGGCTTACCCCTTATTCTTAAACTGTGGCCCCTGGTTCTGGACTCCCCCAACATCGGGAACATGTTTTCTGCCTTTAGCGTGTCCAATCCCTTAATAATCTTATATGTTTCAATAAGATTCCCTCTCATCCTTCTAAATTCCAGAGTATACAAGCCCAGCCGCTCCATTCTCTCAGCATATGACAGTCCCGCCATCCCGGGTATTAACCTTGTAAACCTACGCTGCACTCCCTCAATAGCAAGAATGTCCTTCCTCAAATTAGGGGACCAAAACTGTACACAATACTCCAGGTGTGGTCTGACTAGGGTCCTGTACAACAGCAGAAGGACTACTTTGCTCCTATACTCAACTCTTCTTGTTATAAAGGCCATGCAAACCTCTTCCCTCGAGCTTGGCAGTCTGAATCGAGTGCCATAACTATTCATAACTGTGTTCAAACTGAATCAGGTTTTGACTGTATGAGACGGGTATTGGCTTTTGATGGTATGATACGGGAATTGGCTAGGATAAACTGGCAAATGATACTTGACGATAGATATGCAATGGCAAACATTTAAAGATCCTATGGATGAATTGCACCAATTGTTCACCCCTGTCTGGTGTAAAAATAAAACAGGGAAGGCGGCTCAACCGTGAAAAATGATGGAAATTAGGGAATGTTAAATCCAGGCATATAAATTGGCCAGATAAAGCAGCAAACCGGTGGACTGGGAGAAATTTAAAATTTAACAGAGGAGGACAAAGGGATTAATTAAATGGGGTAAATAGAGCATGAAAGGAAACATGCGGGGAAAATATTAGTGAAGACAAATATAGGCCCCTTACAGTCAGAAACAGGTTAATTTATAATGGGAAACAAGAAATTGGCAGACCAGTTGAACAAATACGTTGGTTCTGTCTTCACTAAGGAAGACACAAACATTCTCCCAGAAATACAAGGGAACTGAGGATCTTGTGGGAGGGAGGAAGTGAAGGGAATCCACATGATTCAGGAAATGTTGTTAGGTAAACTGTTGGGACAGAAGACATGTAAATCCCCAGGGCCATCTGAAACAACACAAGGAGGTGGCCCTTGAAATCACGGATGTATTGGTGATCATTTTCCAATGTTCTTTAGACATTCGATTAGTTCCTGTGAACTGGAGGGTGGCTAATGTAACCCCACTTTTTAAGAAAGAAGGGAAAGAGAAAACAGGGAATTATAGGCCAGTTAGCCTTACATCGGTAGTGGGGAAGATGCTTGAGTTGATTATTAAAGATGTAATAGCAGCAGATTTGGAAAGCAGTGACAGGATCGGTCCAAGTCAGCATGGATTTATGAAGGGGAAATTATGCTTGACTCATCTTCTAGAATTTTTTGAGTATGTAAGAGGGAAAATGGATAAGGGAGAGCCAGTGGATGTGGTGCGTCTGGACTTTCAAAAGGCCTTTGAAAAGAGAACTGGTTGGCAGACAGGAAGCAAAGAGTAGGAATTAACGGGCCCATTGTAGAATGTCAGGCCGTGACGAGTGGGGTGCCGCATGGCTCAATGCTAGAATTTTCAATATAGATTAAGGATTTAGACAAAATAATTAAACTTAGCATCTCTAAGTTTGTGGATGACACAGAACTGGGTGGTAGTGTGGGCTGTGAGGAGGATTATTTAAGGTTACAGGGTGAGGTAGATAGATTGGGTGAGTGGGCAGATACACGGCAGATGCAGTATAATGTCGATAAATGTGAGGTTATCCACTTTGGTGGCAAGGCCAAGAAGGGAGATCATTATCTGAATGGTGTCAGATTAGGAAAAGGGAAGGTGCAACGAGACTTGTGTGTCCTTGTACATCTGTCACTGAAAGTAAGCATACAAGTTAGGCAGGCAGTGAAGAAAGCAACTGGCAAGTTGTCCTTCATAGCGAGAAGATGTGAGTATCGGAGCAAGGAGGTCCAACTGCAGTTGTACAGGGCTCTGGTGAGAGCACACCTGAGCATCGTGTGCAATTTTGGTCTCCTAATTTGCGGAAAGACATTCTTGTCATTGAATGAGTACAGCGTAAGTTCACAGGGTAAATTCCCGGGATGTCTGGACCGACATATGATGAAAGAATGGATCGACTGGGCTTAAATGAAGGGATTAAGAAGGATGAGAGGGCATCTTATAGAAACATATACAATTCTTAAGGGTTTGGACAGGCTGGATGCAGGAAAAATGTTCCTGATGTTGAAGGAGTTCAGACCTATGGGTCACGGTTTAGGAATAAGGGCTAGGCCATTTAGTACTGAGATGAGGAAAAACTTTTTTTTAGCAAGAGAGTTGTGAATTTGTGGAATTCTCTGCCTCTGAAGGCAGTGGAGGCCCAGGGCCGGCCTTAAGCTGATTGGACCGATTTCTCCAAATTGGGCCCCGTGCCTAAGGGGGGCCCCGCGTTAATTTTCCGTATTTCGTACGGAAATACAAATTTGTTAAATAAAGATTTTTAAAATAACATTTGCCATACAGATTTTTTTACAAAACGAACATGGATGACAACGCTGCACGGCCATCAGACACAAACGATTTGTTAACTATTACTGTTAGCACTTGTTCACAGCCAGTAGTTAACAAGTAGTTATACAATGTGTCATCAATGCATCGATCCACATTCCTCAGTAAATGTAATTGTGTTTTGAACAAGTATTAATGACGCTGCGTTCCTTTGAAAACAATTCACGCGGCGTCATTAAAACACAATTACATTTACTGAGGAATGTAGATCGATGCATTGATGACATATTGAGAATTTCTTAAAACTCACTATCATGATTGAGGGCTTCTTCTTGGTGTGCAGGTTAGACATTCAATTTACCTACCGACCCACGTTGTGTCTCTCTGTCTTTCACTCTCTCCCTCCCTCTCTCTCTCTCGCCCTCTCTCTCTCCCGCTCCCCATCTCGTCTCTCTCTAGCTCTCTCGGCATTCCCGGAATCATTGACATTTTGCGGTAGACAAAAATACTGGAGAAACTCAGCGGGTGAGGCAGCATCTATGGAGCGAAGAAAATAGGCAATGTTTCGGGTCGAAACCCTTCTTCAGACCCAGCCCGAAACGTTGGCTATTTCTTTCGCTCCATAGATGCTGCCTCACCCGCTGAGTTTCTCCAGCATTTTTGTCTACCTTCAATTTTCCAGCATCTGTAGTTCCTTCTTAGACGTTTTGCGGTGACGGCTGCATCTGCGGTTCCTTTCTGTTGGGGGGTGGGGGAGGGAGAGTCCTAGCCCGTGGCGCCTCCTGATAAGTGATATGTTCCCTCCGCGGGTGCTGACTTGCCCGCTGAGTTCCTCCAGCACCCTGTGTTTTTTGTTTGGCTCTGAAGTTGAAGGTGGAATTACCTGTGTCTACCTTCAACTCCCTGTCTGTGGTGGCTCAGCGGGACGGGCAGGGGCTCTGGGGAAAGGGTTGCGTTTCTGGTCGAGACCCTTCTTCAGACAATCACAAGTACTCTCACCGACGAGAGTTCAGTTCAGTCTGAAGGGTCTTCTCTCCAGAGTCACTCCGCTGCCTGTCCTGCTGAGCTACTACAGCTTTTGTCTATCTTCAATTTCAGAGTTAGATAAAATTTCTCATGGGGGGGTTAGAGCGTCCACCCCCTTCATTCCCAACCTCAGCCTCACGGACCTTAGCGTACCCATAGTTCCTAAAACCCATTTCCATCACTGATTGCAATATATATGTAACACCACATTGCAGGTTCTACTGAGGCTCTGGGGAGAGGGTTGCGTTTCTGGTCGAGACCCTTCTTTAGACAATCACAAGTACTCTCACCGATGAGAGTTCAGTTCAGTCTGAAGAAGAGTCTTCTCTCCAGAGTCGCAGTGCTGCCTGTCCTGCTGAGTTACACCAGCTTTTGTCTGTCCTCAATTTCAGAGTTAAATAAAATTTCTCATGGGGGCTTATAGCATCTACCCTCCCCCCCCAACCCCCCACCCCCTTCCTGCCCAACCTCAGCCTCACGGACCTTGGCGTATCCCTAGTTCCTAAAATCCATTTCCATCACTGATTGCAATATATATGTAACACCACATTGCAGGTTCTACAGAGATTTTGATTATGCAATTTCATTCAAACCAAGCTGTTTGAATGACAATAAAAGGCATTCTATTCTATTATATTGAGTGGATGTTTCTGGGTTAATTTATGGGAATTAAACATTAAATTAAACATTAAATTCCTTCCATCTGGCATATAAATTCATGACAGTGAGATTTAAAAATTATGTTATATTGTGAATTCTTGTGTGAATGGGATTAGTTTGTTATTTGGATACTTAGGCTATTTAAAAAATATATCCTTTTCTAAAGAAATTGAATCTATAGGACATTCTTAATGGGAAAGTAGTGGGCAGAAAGGCATGTCATGCGTGGTTTGAAGAGCAAAAACTTGTAGTTTACAATGCCAAAATTGAAATGTTGAGGAAAAACAAGGTGTACAGAGTTGCTTATTGGTTACAATCTGAGGAGTATGATGATGCTACTGATTATGATATGCCAATGTACCAGCTAGCAACTGATCTTCTCCATAAAGACTTGGTCTATTGTTAGAAATTGTAATTTGTTTACCTATCTGTTACGGACTTTCAGCATATAATACAATAATATTAAAGTTCTGATCTTGAGAATATCACATTTTTGAATTTTCAAGGCAGTCTGGGTGTTTATTACTATTTCCGTCACAACGGTCAATTTTGTAATTAACTACAATTAGGTAATTAACTAATTATATGCTTTCATTTCAGGTCATCCAAGTAAGATGTTTTATATTTGTTTCAGAATGCTTCAATCTATAATAACTGAAAATTTCATTCAGTTCTCTTAATTTTTAAGAAAGTTATGGGCTTTTGATGGTCCTCGATCACAGCTTTTGAGTTAAGTCAATGGAAAAGCAATAGGGAACAAGATGCTAATTTCCGAGTATGAAAATGGCCATAACCTTTTTAATACTGAAGATATGAAAGTGAATTAGGTGTCAAATTAAACTTCTTTTTATGCTTTCTATGGTGGGATAAATTGCAGACTTGATTTTTAAATCTCAAAATTTTGTAACATTGCTATATGATTCATGTTGTCCCGGTGTGCTCCCATTTTTCCCACCATCTTTCCACCCGCCGTCACCCTCCACCCCCCACCCATTCAGAAAGAAGGAGATTTGGAAGCCTTGGGCAAATTGAATTGTTACTTTATTTATTTTTATTTCTATTTTTACGGAGAGGAGAACAATCTGCGCATGCGCGGTTTAAGGTTTTGTTTTTAAAGCCGTCTGACTGTCATATTACTCAGGACACGTGCCTGAATATGACTCATTTATAATTATATATTTATATTTCTATGAAAATTGTTCCTAATTGGGCCCCGCACCTCCTAAGGCTGGCCCTGTGGAGGCCAATTCACTGGATGTTTCCAAGAGAGAGCTAGCTAGATATACTGCTTGGGGCTAACGGAATCAAGGGATATGGGGAGAAAGCGGGAATTGGGTAATGATTTTGGATGATCATATTGAATGGCGGTGCGTGCTCGATAGGCCGAACGGCCTCCTCCTGCACCTATTTTCTATGTTTCTATATTTTACTAATGTGTTCTAAGTAACCTGCGAACCCTGGTATACCTGCTTTCTGCACTGTGGTATCAATTAACCTGTCCTTTCTATATAACTTGCTAGCCTCTGTGCCACTATGCTAAAGAAAATCTTGCCTTCTACATTTAGGAGACAAATAGCCTAAACTGATTTAACTCTGGAGACTCTTTCTTCTAGGGAATGAACATCCCCCCTGCTCTACGCCAAACCCTTGGTATGACCTGCTTCTACCAAACTATTCGCGGGAGCCTCCGCGAGAATCTAAGCACATCAGGTGCACTTTTATGTATCCGGTATGGGACTCCATTCGCTCCCGGTGCCGAAGAAGCCTTTTCACGCCATATTACTGCTTCCACTTCCTTCCACTTTGGTGGCAAAACATCTAACTCTATGTCTCCTAAAGTGGTAACTCTGGAGTGAAACACGGGCCCAATACTGGGGCCCATGACGACAGGCCCACTCAGTATTCAAACAACGTAAGGTCCAAAAACACAAGGCCCATTCAGTGTTGGTGTTACATGATGCCACAGAAAGTAGGCCCAATCTCTATTCAATTGACTCTGGGCCCAATCACTTTAGTCGCGGTTACCCTGATAGTGCGCTGAATGCAATCAGCCGGGAGTAGTCCAGGATACCCAACTAGTGGGATGAGTGGCTTTGTGGCTCCGTGTGGCCTATTCTTATTTTGGGGGCCGATACTATCTCACTCACCCGCCGTCAAAGGCCCAACCAATGTCTAAGTGAAAGCATACCCAAGATGGGTAACAGGCAAATCGATCTGAACTAATTTACTATCCGTTGGAGTAATGTGATCCCAGCTAATTCCAGATGCTGGTGATTAATTCTTAATGTCTATCATTGTCTCTTCTTGCCCGTTCTAGACTCCATACCCAGAATCATACCCACGTACTTTGCTGATCTCTCTGCCGGTGCGGCTGTATCAAGTGCACTCGTTACTTTGAAACATTTTTTGGAATATTCGACAGTAATATAAGAAGCTATTGTGATATTGCTTAGAGCTTGGTGGAGCAAACAGTTCGTCACGACGCTCTATTTGTAGAAGATAGCTACTGTATAAAGGGAGGTTGCGAAAAGCGCCTATGTGGTCGTTCTTCTCCTGGAACTTTGGCATAAAATGCATTCAAATATATTTGACCTTAATGTGAGCGCGCAATGGTCGCATAATCAAAGTTACTCCCGTTCCATAACCATATAACAATTACAGCACGGAAACAGGCCATCTCGGCCCTTCTAGTCCGTGCCGAACAGGTATTCTCACCTAGTCCCATCTACCTGCACTCAGACCATAACCCTCCATTCTTTTCCCATCCATATACCCATCCAATCTATTTTTAAAGGGTAACATCGAACCTGCCTCCACCACTTCCACTGGAAGCTCCTTCCACACAGCTACCACTCTCTGAGTAAAGAAGTTCCCCCTCATGTTACCCCTA
>JAXLNO010003043.1:30000-49839 GCA_038087875.1 Malacoraja senta
CTATTTTTAAATTCAGGGATCGCAGGAAATAATGAGCACGTCAGACAGTGTGTACGCAAAAAGACAGTAAGATATGCTTTTGTATGACGTGGGGAAAATGACCCATTCTTAAGTTACAGAGATGATGTTGGAGGGAGTTGAGAGGGGAAAGGGAATTTCGAAATGGGCATTTTGAGCTGGACAATACAAACAAAATGGAAAACAAAACACTCCTAGGCGCTTTGTCTGCGGCCTTCCTCGGCGTTATATCTAATCCCTATGGCAAGCTTTTAGAATCGCATTCCTCCGACCGAATGTGTAGATGCAGACCATATCTTTCCGATATACGGCATTTGAAGATTTTTTTTTTTTTTAATTTCGAGTAACTCGTTTCATGTGCCTAGCTCAGAAACGGGCATTTCTGCTACAAGTGAGAGTATCTGCGATTTACTCCCACCATCACCACATAGTAATTTGGTAGGCAACCCCATATCCCTGCAAGTTACAACACCGTGCGCTATTTAACAAACGCTGCAATGCTCTGCATACCCATATTGTACCATAGACCGCAAATTATCATCGATGTTTCCAGTAACCTGTCGGCACCTCATATTCATGCAAAGTCATCTCGTATTCTCTCTTTTCCAGTTCTGACCAAGGACTCAGTGAAGTCTTAGCACTATTTCCTTTTGCATAGATATTGCTTCGCCGACGGAGTGATCTCAATCATTAATTTTAGCTTTATCTCAGAAGAAAAGTGCACCAGTCACCTCTGGCCCACAGAACATCAGTGCAGCTACTCCGGCTCACCTTTCTTCCAGTTGATTGTTTCAGTTTTTGGATTCGGTATATCTTCGTGACTCGCCACGCATTCGAAATAATCCCCACGCAGCCAGTCATGAGTCGAAATGTTGACTTTGCTCTCTACGATATCTGCATGTCCTGTGGGCTGGATCTCTGATTCCAAATGTACCTTTTTGTGGTTCCAAGATACCGAGATACCATAAGGTGCATTGGATACCCGACAGGTTAACGTTACGGTATCCTCCATTAACTCTTGTTCAACAGGTGGTGGAAGGATTGTAATCTTCGGTTCGTCGCAGGAATCAACTGTGGCACAATAATTAATGTGAACATAAGCATTTGCAGGAGTAACCGGGATCGAAGGTTTACACCAATCATCCGCCCCCAAAACTTTAATGTGTACATGACCCCATCTGAGTAGTGATTCTGGGAACATGGGTCCTAAATCGTCATGAACTTACTTTTGTCTCTGCAGAGAACGACACAATAAATGAAATGAGAGATCGCATTATGGGCTATACCACGATAGGCACACAATACTGGAGTACTGTATCTCAGCGGGTCAGGCACAATCTCTGCAGAAAATGAATACGTGCCGTTTCGGGTCGCGACCCTCCTTTAGACTGAGAGTCGGGGGGGGGGGGGTGACTAGAGGTATTAATAGGTACAAATAAAAAAAACAAGGATCTCCACCTCCTTGCCAGTGATGACCCACTTATACCGTCTCCATTGGCTTCCTCCTCTTGGACTTCACCGGATAGCCTTCAACCCTCCTGGACATTTTCATTTCTAACTTCTGACGTGAAGTTAGAATCCTCTGATTCTAAGTCGGAAGAATAGTATCGACCCGAATCGTCACCTATTCCTTTTCTCTGTAGATGCCTAACCCGCTGTTAGTCCGGAATTATGTTTCTACTTTCGGTGCAAACCAGCATCTGCACTTCCTTCCTACACATGGGCTTTCACAATGTCAGTGAAGTACTACCACCGTGAGCGCTAATGTTTACACTAATATCCCGAGACATACCACGGACGTATTTCTTACCTGGAGACCAACTGATGTTTTGGCTTTTCAAATCTTTTTCATGGTCGACTTGGCAGGTATAGACGAAATCTCCGAACCACCCTGCAGCTGGGAATGTCAACTGGCTGGTCGCCGAGAAGTTACCCTTACCGTTCACCTGGAAGGGGGGAGAGGTGACGATGCCAGAATCCAATGGCTCGCCATTCTTCAGCCAGTTCACAGTAAATTTCGCTGGGGTGAAATCGTTGACCAAACACACGGCGATCGCTTTTCTGCTGCTCTTGATTTCATCAAGGGCATTTATGGTAATGGTGACTGTAGGATGATGTACCACGAGAACTGAAAGAAAATAAACTTTATTGGAATTGCTCATAAACTATCGTCGATTAATAATAACACCCAATATTTTGACCAAAAATAAATAAATCACTTTTTCTGATTAAAAGTAGTCGTCCACTCACGTGGACTTCCCAAGATGCTGCTAAATTCTTTGTTTATCATCGAGTGCTCGTAAATGGGGAAATTATAGCTCGGTAAGTCGTTGTCACAGGGATGTAATGGGCCGACTGTTCTGCTTTTGTCCTCTATGACTGTGTCTGTGCTTTTAATACTCTTGATAATATTCTCAACATGATGTACTCAGCCGCTTCGATTGTTCGCGAGTTAAAATGTAACTTATCTATGGATAGATCAGTTCCTCGCGAATTATATGGATGTGCTCGTGATGATAATAAATTGATCAGCACTTGTTTCAAGCTCCCTTCCAAGTAAATTTTTGTTTTTTATGATTTTGTAAATGGTGAATTGTCTCGATATTTGAAGCACCGCCTTTCGTTCAGTCACAAGAATGAACGACAGTGCTTCGGTATTATGAATATCGCTCTCGCCCCTCGGTGCCTGGAAACAAAACTCACCGTTTTGTCGAAACAAGAACAGCAGATGTTGTTTGATTAAAAAAAGCAAAGGGCTGGAATAATTTGGCGGGTAAGGCATGTGTCACTTTCTATTGAGACTTTAAGCCTTTGGTAGTTAAGTTCAGAATGGAGTTTCATCAGTGTTCCAGATGTACATGGCATCTGTGGATGCAGCCGCACTTTCACATCACTATATAGACACGAATTGTCTGTCTTTGACTAGTTAGATCGTGGAGCTCAGATGAGCGTTCGACAGTCAGTATGACATGAAGAATAAAACCGAACAGGGCACATTAAGTCAAGTACCTATATTCAATTGTCAAATCCCGCGAATTATATGGATTGCATCATGGCCTGGTTCGGCAACTTGAACATCCTGGAGCGGAAAAGACTGCAAAATGTTGTGACCACTGCCCAGTCCATCACCGGCTCGGACCCCCCATCATCAAAGAGATCTATCGCAGTCGCTGCCTCAAAAAGGCAGCCAATATCATCAGAGACTCACACCATCCTGGCCACACACCCATCTCACCACTGCCATCGGGAAGAAGGTACAGGAGCCCGAGAACTGTAACGTCCAGGTTCAGGGACAGCTACTTCCCCACAGCCATCAGGCTACTAAACACCACATCCTCATGTGCTCTGAACTACAACAGACTATTATTATTATTATTATTATTGCACAGTTATTGTTTGTTTTGAGTATGTGTGCATGTATACATGCAACAATTTCATTGTTCTATCTGGGACATATGACAATAAAACATTCTTGACTCTCGACTCTCAACTCCACCCTCGGCCTCGCGGTGCACCCCAACACGAACCTGGTACTATCTCTATAAACTCGTTTTGGCCGTGCTGAACCACGCAGGAGATGTTGCCACTCCCTGCCTCCGCCTCGGTGATGGTTAACTCGCTGCTCCGGGTGTAAGTTCCCAACTTATTGAACACTGCCGGGTAGTCCTTCACTCCGCTGGTCAGTTGTTCATCATCTTTCTTCCAAGAAACACTGGCGCCCGCAGGGGAATAGCCGAACGCCAAACAACCATAGGTGAACGAACCACTGGAGCCGTGATCCTCGCAGGTGAAGAGAATGAAGAGGCTGGGCGCGGATGGAGCCGCTGCAAGGCAAAGGCCACATGAATGTTAAACTCTCTCTCTCTTGCTCGTTTAGCAAAATATTCAGTGCGAGGAATCATTCTACAGCAATTCGTTAAGCAGTTTTCTATTTCATGCAACTTCACCAGAGCATCATAAACTATTAGTTAATCATTCTGCCTTGATCCCACCTTGGAAAACATTGGCTGACAACGTCTTCGGGTGCCAATATCTGGCAGTTACTGTCAAATGTACGCACAATTTCGAGTTGGAAATATATCGACAGGCCTCGAGTATTAATTACTGTAAAATTCCCAGGGTTTCTCAGGAATGCTCAATGTTCAGTGGCTATAACTAACGTTGGCCTATGGGTTACAATCTCACCAAACTCCTTGTTGCGACTGGGGATGGAGTAAGGGCGGAACTACGGGATACAGTGTAGACACGTGTGAGAGCCTCGGCTATGGTAAAAGTGGGAAATACCCGCTCCCTAAAGAATGAGGACCTCGGATATCCTGGTATGGAACAACTCATCTTGGGAGCAGTTGCGCGGAGACGGGTGAATTTGGGAGTAGGACATGGGAGTCTTTGCAGGATGCAAGGTGGAAGAGGTGTAGTCCTGATAGCTGTGGGAGTCCGTAGATTTGTAATATATGTCAGTCGATAGTCTATCTCCTGCGATGGTGAGATCAACAAAGGGGACGTATGTGTCGGGGATGGACCCGGTGAATTTGATCGTACGGTCAAAGTTTGTAGACAATGAAGTCGATGAGTTCTGCATGGGTACAAGACAAAGAGTTCGGGGATAGGGCAGTCTGTGTCAGGGGTTGTTCCATGTACCCAACTAAATTGAAATTGGTGAAATGATGTGCAATGTTGGAAACGACATTTTCTCTGCTATTTGAATTATAGAACAGGTATCCCACTAATCCGTGAACAGAGTGGTAATTGAAATCAATGGTTCAAAGGAGAGTTTGACTGACGTTCAAAATTACATTTGCATTTATTTAATTAAAATTAAATAATTTAGGTAGGTTTCGCTTGGGCCATTGAGAGTGCCCATGGCTAAACTTTTGATTTGGAGGAAGAGGGAAGAGTTTTTGTTTTACAAATGGTTCAGAGGTTAACCGATAAAATCACAGAAAATGGAAGGATAACTGTGGTTTACCATATCGGGCTCCCGAACACAATTTGGGAGAAGACAAAAATAAACAATCACAATCTTGTTCGTGAAATTTGGCCTTAAATATGTCCATCGAACGAAACCAACTAAGGGGGTGGATGGGATTGAAATGGTAGCTGTTATTTAACGACAAATAAAACACTTAAAATGTCACTTTTTTACTGTATTTTGTTGTCCCATCACTCACGAAAATATACCGATCATTTGTCTGCCGACAGTAATTGCAAGTAAATTCCGAAAAGCAAACCAGCCGACAAGAACATTACCTTCATACCAGATTAAAAACATGTATGAGATTGCATTGGTAAGGATTAAAAAGAACTCTCAATATAATATCTGAATTAATAAAGGTTATGTACCACAACTTCTGGAAACTAAATGTAGCATATAAATTGTAAGAACATGTTAATACTTCGTTATTAAAAAAAATGTGCACAGGTTTCAAATGTTTGTCTGTGTGTACCATTGCCTTAATGAATTCAATAATAATCAATTAAAATTGATGTTTATGCAATGACGCTCAGTTCAGTTTCCAGCATCTTTAAAACGAGTTTACGTTTATAATGTCATCCGCACTGAAGAACGAATGATTAACATTGTATCACTGTCCGATAGGAAACGAATAAAAAAGATACCAATTATAAATTACAACCTGCAATCTATTAAAAAAATATCTGAGTTCGCTTCGAGACTTTAACAGGAAAAGCCTTTAATTCATATAGTAGTCTACTTTTAATAGTGAAAATGCACAGCTAAATCGATGTTTTAATTAAATAAATGCAAATGTAAAGTTGAACGTCACTCAAACCCTCCTTTAAGCCATCGATTTCAATTCCCACTCTGTTCAAGGATTAGTGGGATACCCTGTTTTATAATTAAAATTAAGATAATGGAGTCAGGGGATATGGGGAGAAGGCAGGAACGGGGTACTGATTGGGGATGATCAGCCATGATGACATTGAATGGCGGTGCTGGCTCGAGGACCGAATGGCCTACTCCTGCACCTATTGTCTATTGTCTAAAATAGCAGAGAAAATTTCGTTTCCAACATTCCATTCCATTTCCCAATTTTTCATTTTTTTACCGTAACTATTCGTAAAACTGACATTTTTCATTAGCAATTTACTAAATAGAGGAACATTTTATGTTTAAATGACATTGGGAGCCATAGACAAACACGAATTCAAATTATCTTTCTAATAAATCCATGGATTAAAAGTTATTCCAAAACTACAGCTGTTCCGAAATCTCCCCATTTTACATTCAACGCATTTTCCAAATGGGTAAACTCGTGATCTTTGACAGAAAACAGAGCAATGGGTCATTGGGTTAGGCAGCATTTGTGGAAAGAGAAAACCGAGCATTTTCCAGGTCGATTATCGTTGGGAGACTAAACCATGGCGAATTATGTTTCGATTAGAGATATAGCATAGAAATAGATCCTTCTGCCAACCAAATCCACGGCGACACACAAGTTCCACGTTATCGCACTATCGCATCCACCCCCGACCCACCAGGGTCGATCACCCAGGTCAATTAACCTGCAAACCTGCACTCTTTTGGGTTGTGGGAGGAAATCAGAGCACCAGTAAGAAACCACAGGGAGAGCGCACAGTTCTCACAGTCTGCACCTGATTTCGGGAACGAAGTCGGGTCTCTGGCGCTACCAGCTGTCATTCGGCTCCCCTCTATGGGATGTGTCTTTCACCACAGGCTGCGTGACCCTCCAGGTGTTTGAAACATTTACTGTTCATATTTATGATTTCTAGTAATTTCTTCTTATTTTTATTTTTAAACATATATCTTCTTTGCGTTTATTGAAATAACCTAATCCGACACTTCATACAACAGCAATACCCGGTCGCTGCCACTCGAATTGAACGTACAAACACGGCAAATTGCGCAACAATATAGTCTCCCGCAATGACCGGCTGAATCATACCGCCGATGGGATGAATTGCATAACACAAATTTGTTGAAACACTTCACAAAAATCCAAATATCTCTGTCCAAAGACCACCGAAATTAATTGTTCCAATGACCACAGCCAATCATTGTTGAAATAACGACGAATAACACAATACACATGGATTACATAGATACCATTTCCATATAATGTGAATTTCCTTCAGTTCCTCCGTCACCCTAGTTCACATTGTCATTCTATAGATCGCGTTTCACGGACTTTGCTTTCTTAGCTTTGCTGTATCATTGGTTCACATGGCCAACTCATTGGACTTCAAGATAGACAAAAAAAAGTTGGAATAACTCGGCGGGACAGGCAGAGTTCCTCCAGCTTTGCGTCAATCGTCAGCATAAATCAGCATCCACAGTTCCTTCCTATTCATTGTACTTCAAGATATATAACTGCGCAATTAACCCTGACTCTGAACCTTGCACTTCTGTGTTTTGCTGCAAGACATTTTTACTTCTTCCATGCAAGTTTTGTTCGCGATTGGATTAAAGGTGGCAAGGCGATTAATACATACACTTTAAAAACTTGAAAATTTTACACCCAGGATTTATCCGTTTCTGTCGTTTGTTTCATATGCGCTGATAAGAAACAAACTGAGACAAAGTACCTGCTGTTAATCAGAAAATGCAGTTAGATGCATCGCAGATCAAGGACCACAATAATCTCAAACAATTAGAAAGCATAGTGAAAGCAAATTGATGCACATTTCCCACTAATTAGGAACTAAACCGCATCCATTTCATAGTCAAAGGATCGAAAGTCATAGCACATAAGGCAAGTTTAAATCGGGAATCTCACTGCAGCGGAATCACATAACATTCTAAAGCAACATTGCAATGAATGGGTAATTAATGTAGAAGAACTATTTAATACAATTATTGGAAATATAGAATAAAATTACAACTGGATACATCTAGAGACTGAATAGGATGAAGTTTCTTACCGCTGGTTACCGTCACCAAGGTGCCTCCTCCCCAGTAGTCAAGATAGTCACAGTGTTACATTCTATGGGTTTCTTCACACAATAACATGATCTGCACAAGGCAGGCAAAAAAAGAACAAAAATCCTGTAATTATTCGTATTTCACATCTAAGGCGAATGCCTTATTGCTCTTTGAAAACAATGAATGTGTTAAAAAAATCATTTCTAACAATAAACAGGTACCACAGCGCCGTGTATTAAACAGGGCAGCGACATGTGATAAGAATAATCTACATATGAAATATAAATTACCTCGTTACCTATACAATAAAATGTGCGAAAATATTCCTGGACATGTTTATGCTCCTGTTGTATGAAATATTGAATTGAAAATATCATATACTGGCCCAGACCACAGTATTATGGGTTGTGGATGTTTTTGTATTGGTCGGAACCGCTGTGCCAGTATACACAGTGAAACATGCCATGTCAAATACTTCTAACAGAGGATATGTCCCCGGGTACTATTCGCTGTCACTTATAAAGCGAAATGGTGTTCTTCTAAAGCTCATATAAAATAACGTTAATTGGTCGGAAGACAGTAGGACATTTCTCAAAACAATCCATGTAACTTTAAGTGGTGAACTTTCATTTGAATTTGCTTCACTCGGCTCTCCTACAGTGCTTGTAGGTTGGAGCAGGAGAAAACTAGGTGTCCGGGTTTTTGTACGGGGAAGTCGCTGTTTGCAGCACCGTGACCCACTGTAGACACAGTGAGACAGACCCGCACAAAAACCTCCCATGCAGTTCAGACTCAGGTTTCATTTGAAACGGCCTTCGACACGATTTTAAATGGTCCAGCAGTTGACAGAGAACACAGTAAATATACACAACACCAACATCTCACTTGCCTAATGGAATGAGCATGTTTTCGTGGTGTATGATTTTGCACAACGTTATCGGTATGCGTGAAGCGAATAAAAAAACCTCACACGAATGCGCTGGTTACATTTTTGAATATCGTATTGGATTTGCGAATGGTAGCTTGCGCTCCATTTTCCCGACTGTTATGATAGCTGTTGAAATAATTGCTCACCTCTCGTCTTTGATGGTAAAAGCTGGACTTCCCAACGTGCCGTTCTTGTACGGGTCTGACACTGAATTCTCACACTGTGTCTCTCGCACAGTAATAGACAGCGGTGTCTTCGATCCTCAGGCTGCTGGCGATCACGGTGAATATATTATTCGAATTGTCTTTGGACGGAGTAAATCGGCTCGCCATCCCCGGAGCGAAGTACTCGTTACCAGAACCGTAGTAGGTAAGCAGCCACTCCAGCCCCTGCCCGGGGACCTGACGGACCAAAGCCATCCAGGTGCTGCTAAGAGTGATCCCGCTGGTTTCGCAGGTCAGTGTGATGGAGCCTCCAGGACTGGCGGTCTCTGTCTTGGGCTGAGTTAGAACGACATCGGAATGGACACCTGCAAGTTAAAAAAGGCATGAATGGCGAGGATTAAATATTGACCATTGATCCCCGACTCTAATTATCAATAAGAAATAAATTGGAAGGTTTCTAGAGTGGGTAGAAGGGGAATGGTGTAGGGGATATACCACTGAGAAACTTGCGAGAGGAATTTGTCCAACTTATTACTCACGGACTATTAACGCTAGGAACAGACTCAGTGAAACCGCCGACCTCATCCCGCTGGGAAGTGTGACCCGGTTGTTTCTGTACAGAACCTCGCAACAAACCAACTGCAAGGAAGTTGGATTTCGGACCCTCTTAGAGAGAATTAAATACCCGCCAAAAGAGGGTGTGGTTTTGGGCGGGGCCTGTAAACCGAGTGGTGCAGCGGGCGGAGCTGAGACACGGCTCCCAACTCAACAGCAAGATTGACTCACGCTTTCACATCTATTAACTGATACAGATGCACAAGTTAATAAAACAGCGTGCTTTTCCGCCTCTTACACAATATAAACTCATGGTATAGTTGTAAATAAGATGGTTCCAAGATTGGTTTCATAGTGCAGTTTTTTCGTAAAATATGTTCGGAATTCCTCAAATGTATATTAAAAATGCTTCTGGGTGTTAGTGTGCTTGCGTGTGTGAGAGGGAGGGAGAGGAGAGGTGAGAAAAATATTTGAGCAAGAAAGAAAGACAGCCAGACAGACAGACAGACAGACAGACAGACAGACAGACAGACAGACAGGCAGACAGGCAGACAGACAGAGACAGACAGACAGACAGACAGACAGACAGACAGACAGACAGACAGACAGACAGACAGACAGACAGACAGACAGACAGACAGACCGGCGTTCATTGTTAGGTAGACAGATAATGCTGGAGAAATTCAGCGGGACAGGCAACACCTCTGGAGAGAAGGAATGTGTGACGTTTTGGGTCGAGACCCTTCTTCAGACCTCCAGAGATGCTGCCTGTCCCGCTGAGTTACTACAGCATTTTGTGTCTCGCTTCGATTTAAAGCAGCATCTGCAGTTCTTTCCTACACATTCGTTGTTATCAATATGAGCCGTTCGTACAATATTGGGACTGTCCATTCCAATATCAAGATAGATTTATTTGTCACATGTCCCAGTTGGTACAATGAAATGTGTGGTCACCATACAGCCATACAGATAAAATGTCAATATCGAGATTGGTTACATAAAAGTAGAGGAAATTGATACAAAGCAAATACAAAATTCTATTAAAATGTCATTAAGAGATCGGAAGGAAATTAATGGATGGCATAGTGCAGGAGGGGGATTGTAGATCGGTGGAGTGATTGGAGAAATGATCGGCATTAGGGGTGATTCATGTGTTGTTGATTTTCAGATGCTGCTTCCAAAGAGCAAAGTTGAATGAAGGCACATTCTAGCCAATCAATCAATGAGCATATTTGTTGGATAGTGTTTCAATGATTCAGACTGCACTGGTTGGGCGGATGGTGTGGAAAAATCTAATAGAGATATCCGAAGAAGAATCCACTAGAGTTATCCAAGGAGATAGATAGAAACCGTAGTTAACCGATTTGTGAGGGAAAACACGAGGAGTGTCGACAATTTAAGGTGCATACGGGCAATTAAAGTTTCCTGCGTTCCAACATAGTATTCTTCTATGACTTGAATTTTAATTTATCATTGTATTTTCTATGCATCTGTGAATTTGTCACGGGTGGCATTCATATGTATGCAGGGAATGTTATTGATCCCAGCCATTGTTGGTAAATAAAGGGATATGATATATGTTCTCAGTTAACCTAGCTTTGTAGAAAATATTATTGACTAACATCATCCATATGCACTTCAACTTTATTTATTTTTACAGGAGAGAACGTTGACAATTTAAAATAAATGTCTCTGATGAAATCTGTTCGGAGATTTGCATTTCTTTCTCACTTTATCTGTCTTCCGCCTCTGGGGAAACATTGATTCTGTTTCTGTCCTTCAGTAAACGAACCTGGGTCTGGGGCTGTTGAAATCACCGTTTATTTAAATCAGCTCATCTCTGTTTCCAGCCATTTTTAGAGCAACACAAACAAGGCAATGAAGATATCATTCTCGACGGCGATTATATGTTTTAACGATATTGGCAGTTGGTGCGAATCAACTGAATTCTCAGAGGGAGTCGATTTTTATCATATCTTGTTCAAATAAAATGATGTGATTTGATATTACGGATTCACTTCAGAATATTATTTTGCTGTCCACTTGAATCTCCACTTGAAGAAATGTCTAAGCACGTGAGGTCAATGGAGGAATCGGGTTCTTTCCACACCTCCACTGTGGGTTTTTCATTATTAACACACATATACTTATGCACACACACACGCACACACACACTCACACACGCACACACACACATTCACACACACGCATACACACACTCACACACGCACACTCACACATACGCACTCGCACACACACGCACTCACAAACACACACACACCCACACACGTACGCACGCACAAACACACACACACTCACACATACAAACACACACGCACACACACGCACTCACACATGCACACACACGCACTCACACACGCATACACACACTCACACACGCACACACACACACGTACGCACGCACGCACAAACACGCAAACACGCAAACATACACAAACACACACGCACACACATAGCAGCACACATACATCAAGCACGATCCACTGCCATGTACGTCCAGGCCCAAGTAAGAATTTAATTGTACCGCTCTCGGCACTTATGAAAATTATACATTCTTGATACTTGACGCGTCATGTGTTAGAAACATAGAGGAAACATAGAAACAGAGAAACATAGAAACATATGTGCAGGAGTAGGCAATCCGGCCCTTCGAACAGGAACCACCATTCAACATAATCATGGCTGATCACCTAAATTCAGTACCCCGTTCCTGCTTTCCCCACATATTTCTTGATTCCATTAGTCCTAAGAGCTAAATCTAACTCTCTCTTGAAAAGATCCAGTGAATTGGCCTCGCTGCCTTCTGTGGCAGAGAATTCCAGAGATTCATACCTCTCTGGGTGAATTTTTTTATCCTCATCTCAATCCTACATGGCCTATCCTTTATTCTTAAACCGTGCCCCCTGGTTCTGGACTCCCCCAACGTCGGCAACATTTTTCCTGCATCTAGCCCCAGTCCTGCCATCCCTGGAATTAACATGGTGAACCTACGCTGCACTCCCTCAATAGCAATAATGTCCTTCCTCAAATTAGGAGACCAAAATTGCACACAATACTCCAGGTGTGATCTCACCAGGGCCCTGTACAACTGCCAGTAGGACCTCCTTGCTCCGAAACTCAAATCCTATCACAATGAAGGCCAACATGCCATTCGCTTTCTTCATTGCCTGCAGTACCTGCATGCTAACTTTCAGTGACTGATGTACAAGCACATCCAGGTCTCGTTGCACCTCCCCTTTTCCAAATCTGACACCATTTAGATAATAAACTGCCTTACTGTTCTTGCCACCAAACTGGGTAACCTCACATGTTTCCACATTATACTGCATCTGCCCTGCATCTGTCTTATTTTAAGTTACCTTGCCGCCTCATAGCATCCTCATCGCAGCTCCCACTGCCACCCAGCTTTGTGTCATCCGTAAACTTAACTTGGAAATGACACATTTAATTCCCTCGTCTAAATCATTAATAAATATTGTAAATAACTGGGGTCCCAGCACCGAGCCTTGCCGCACATCATTTGTCACTGCCTGGCATTCTGAAAGGGACCAGTTAATACCTACTCTTTGCTTCCTGTCTGCCAACCAGTTCTCTATCCATATCAATACCCTTCCCCCAATACCATGTGATCTAATTTTGCACACTAATCTCTTGTGTGGGACCTTGTCAAAGGCTTTTTGAAAGTCCAGATACACCACATCCACTGGCTCTCCCTTATCCATTCTACTTGTTACATCCTCAAAAAATTCCAGA
Organism: Malacoraja senta; assembly: GCA_038087875.1. Classification (NCBI taxonomy): domain Eukaryota; kingdom Metazoa; phylum Chordata; class Chondrichthyes; order Rajiformes; family Rajidae; genus Malacoraja; species Malacoraja senta. The sequence continues at coordinate 43,343 of JAXLNO010003043.1, forward strand.
AGATTAGTCAAGCATGATTTCCCCTTCATAAATCCATGCGGACTTTGACCAATCCTGTCACTGCTTTCCAAATGCGCCGCTGTAACATCTTTAATAATTGACTCCAGCATCTTCCCCACGACCGATGTAAGGCTAACTGATCTATAATTCCCCGTTTTCTCTCTCCCTCCTTTCTTAAAAAGTGGAGGTACAACGACTGCACTCCAATCCACAGGAACTGATCCAGTCGGGAGAATATTGGAAAATGATCACCAATGCATTCACGATTTCTAGGGCCACCTGCTTGAGTACTCTGGGATGCAGACCATCAGGCCCTGCGGATTCATCTGTCTTCAGCCCCAACAGTTTACATAACACCATTTTCTGGCTAACGTGGGTTCCCTTCAGTTCCCCCCTCCCACTAAATCCTCAGTCCCCTAGTATTTCTGGGAGATTGTTTGTGTCTTCCTTGGTAAATACTGAACCAAAGTACTCATTTAACTGTTCTGCCATTTCCTTGCTTTCTATTAGAAATTCACCTGTCTCTGATTGTAACTGACCTAAATTTTCTTCACTGATCTTTCCCTTTTTACATATCTAAAGAAGCTATTGCAGTCAGATATTCCCCGCAAGCATTCTTTCATGCTCTCTTTTCCCGCTCTTAATTAACCCTTTTTTCCTCCCCTGTTGAGTTCTAAATTTCTCCCAGTCCTCTGGCCAATTTATATACCTCTTCCTTGGATTTATCCTTGCCACTATCCTTGATTTCCCTCGTTAGTCACGTTGAGCCGCCTTCCCCATATTATTTCTTTCTCTAGACAGGGATGAACACATTTTGGAGTTCATCCATGCGATCATTTAAATATTTGCGATTGCATCTCCACCATCAACACTTTAAGTATAATTTGCCAGTCTATCCTAGCCAATTCCCGTCTCATACCCTCAACGTCTCTTAATAGTTAGTTAATAACATTTGGCTTGGCGCTGCATATAAAAGATGCTTCAATCCCTTTTGTTATTACATATGGTCTTGGAAACAACACATCATTCCTCCACAGTGAACATATTATAATCAGTTTCCATTCAAATCAGAAAAGGCATTTCCCTCACATTTGATCATCGCTTACCATCTTAAATCCATTTTAATTTACGTGATGCGGCCACCACTCCAAGATCATCAATGATAGGCTGTTTTACACAGTAAATTGCTAAATTCTGAAGAACATGGATGTGCTGAGGGATCTTGGAGTCCAAGTTCATAGCTCACTGCAGTTGGCAGCACATGTAGATGGTAAAGTGGACGTATGGTATGCTTGTGTTCATTGCTAGGGGTGTTGCGCATAAGGGTCAGGAACTCATGATGCAGTTCTATATGAGTTTGATGAGGCCGCAATTGGAGTATTGACTACAGATCCGATCGCCCCATTAAAGGGAAGAAGTGGAGGTTTTGGAGAGGGTACAAAACAGGTTAACCAGAATGCTGCCTGGATCAGGCACAGGGAGAGATTGGATATCCGTGGATTGTTTTCTCTGGAATATCGGATGTTCGTGGGAGACTTGATAGAAGTATATACAATGATGGGAGTCATTGATAGGGTAGACATTTAGTATCATTTTCCAGGATGGAAATGTCCAACATGAGAAGATGTTGCTATAAGGTGTGAGGGGGAACGTGGAATGCAGATGGGCGAGGCAAGTATTTTACATGGAGTGTGGTACGGACCTGGAACGCATGATGGTGGTGTGGGTGGATATTATAGCGGTGTTTAAGAGGCTCATTGTAGGTACAGGGAAGTGCAGAGAGTACAAGGATATGGATCAGGACAGGCAAATCAGTTAAATTGGGCTTAATGTTTGCCACAAACATTGCGTTCCTAAGGTCCCGTTACAGCCAATATTCAAAAAATCTCTGCACCTGTGTATATATTTTTAGTCTGTTTTCTGTATTCACCACAATCAGAGGAAACATGCATTTTACCTGTTTATATCATGTTGTTTATTTAATCTCACGATATCATAATCATAATCATACTTTATTAGCCAAGTATGTTTTGCAACATACGAGGAATTTGATTTGCCATACAGTCATACCAATAAAAAGCAACAGAACACACAAAATACATTTTAACATGAACATCCACCACAGTCACTCCTCCACATTCCTCATTGTGATGGAAGGCAAAAATTGTTCAACCTCTTCCCTTCTTTGTTCTCCCGTGGTCCTGGGCCTCGAGCCTTCCGTTGATCTTGACTCCCGTAGACGGCGGCAGTCCCTCCGCGTCAGGGCGATCAAGCTCCTGCATCGGGGAGATCTCAGCTCCCCGCGCCGGGCGATCTGACCCCCGGGTCGGGGCTGGTCAAACTTTCTGCATCGTTGGAGCTTCCCGACTCGGTCTCTCCCGAGACTGCGAGCTCTTTGATGTTAAAGTCCGCAGGCCGCGGTTGGAGCGTCGATCCAAGGCAAGGAATCAGCTTCGATGTAAATCCACGCCCCACGGTGGGGCTCAAAGTCAGTCCTGAGCAAGGCCTCCAGCTCCATGATGTTAGGCCGCAGAGCGACCGGAGATATGACCCGGAAAACAATCGCATCTCCAGCAAGGTAAGAGATTGAAAAAAACTTTCCCCTGACCCCCTCCCTCACCCCCCACATAAAACAAACCAGAGAACCTTAGCACAAACTTTCAAAACACACTAAAAATAATAAAAACAACGATATATTGTCCAACTTCTTGTTTTATCTAACCTTGCCTTTGCCCTGCATAAACCACATTAGACCTAGCCCCCATATTCATTACTCACTGTACATGAAAAGGCAATAATGATCCGCTCTTTTCACAATGCATCGTGTTTTCTTTTCTCATATATAGTTTAGTTTAGTTTGGAGACACAGCGCGGAAACAAGCCCTTTGGACCTCGGAGTCCACGCCGACCAGCGGTCCCCATACACTAGCACTATCCAACACACTAGGGACAATCTACATTCCTTTCCAAAGCCAATTAACCAACAAAGCTGTACGTCTTTGGAGTGTGGGGGGAAACCGGAGCACCCGGAGAAAACGCACGCGGTCACATGGAGAACGTACATACACCGTACAGACAGCCTCCAGTCAGGATCGAATCTGGGCCTCTGGCTCTGTAAGGCAGCAGCTCTACCACTGTGCCAGCCTGTCGCCCCATATGCCACTGTGCCGCCCCTATATCTACTATAATAGACAACGTCATTGTTTATGGGCTGTATTTATTTATATGACATTTGGAATCTCTAAATTAAAAAAAATAAAATAAATATAGTTCCATGTTCTGAAGCACAATTCCATGTCATATTAGGCCTTACGTCTCCATACTTTACACTGAAACACGCATCCATCTGTCAACCCCAACGTCTGTATATGCTTAAATCACAATCTGGCTCAACCTTCTGTACCTTACACTGAGCACACTCCCCAATAGTCTTGCAAAGACACTGTATAGACCATAGAAAGTACAGCACAATTTCATGCCTTTCGACTCACAATCTCTCTGCTAAATATAATGCTAAGATAAACTAACCTCACCTACGTGCAAATGATTCACATCCCGCCACTCTCTGCATATCCATATGCCTGTCTAAATCCTTCTGGTACATTACACAATGTGTTTAAAGCACTTATCCACTTCATATGCTGCACTACGTCTACAATAATTACACCCCAAAATGCCGCCGGCTCTAAAGCACGAGGGCGCGTCTATATTTATTTCAGACTTCACCAAAAACTGTATTAATCCTACAGAGACTGTAGCAGTCCGGAATAAAGTTATCCGTGTTGGCAAGTTGGGTTATGGTCACATATCTTCTCAGTTCCACTACGTCACGTCACCCTAACCCTGGGCTGCGTCACGTTTTGTGCTACAAATATACAAAAAATACAAGAAGTATTTGAAAATTCTGAATAAACATTATAAACTGATATAATCACTTTGGTTCTCTGTTAAAAAAAGATGGAAACCTGCAATGATGGAAATACTGCATCTTGCATCTATTTTAACGTCACGGTAAATTATCTATGTTTATAGATGCAGAAAATCTCAAAGCACTTGATTTTGTGGCCAGGTTAGCAGATGATATGAGCATAGGTAGAGGGACAGGTAGTGTAGAGGAAGCAGGAGCCTGCAGATGATCTGGACAGGTTGGTAGAATGGGCCAACAAGGACATGGAAAATGTTGAGCCGTGTTTGGGCCCATATCTGTGGAGGGATAAGCTGGACTTGGAGAGGGTTCCGATGAGGCTGAGAATAATGATCCGGGGGTGATTGGGGCAACCTATGATGAGTGTTTGATGGCGCTAGGCCTATGCACACTGGACTTTAAAAGGATGTGGTGAGACCTTATTGCAACTGATTGAAGATTGAAAGGCCTGAGGAGGGTTGATGTGGAGAGGATGTTTCCACTTGTTGCAAAGTCTAGGACAAGACAGCACGGCCTCAGTGTAAAAGTACATAGACTCAGAAAGGAAATGAGGAATTTCTTTGGTCAGCAGTGAACCTGTGGAATTCATTGCCACGGGCAGCCGTGGAGGCCAAGTTATATGGCTATGTTTTAAAGCGGAGATTGGCAGATTTGTGTTTAGTGAGGGAGTCAAGGGCTTTGGCGGAAAGGCAGCAGAATGGGTACGAGAGAGGAAGATAAATCAGCGGCGATTGAATGGCGGAGTAGACTCGACGGGCCGAATTATATAATTATGCTGCTATGATTCATGAATATCTGAACTTATGAAAGTACGCTGAAACAACAGTGAAAATGCAGTAAACTAATGCGCTAGACATCGACAAGTCACCTGGACCCAATGACTCGAATGTGAGCGTTAGAAATAAGTAGATGTAGACAAAGAGAGAGTATGGATTATAACATATTAGAAAATAACATTTTACAAATGACGTAACATTGAGGAAAAACTCTAATTGAGTTAAAACTGCAAAAGTGACAACGATTAAGAAGGAGGAGAGCCAGAAATGAGCACGAAAAACGTCAAATAGTCGAACATCTACCAGAGGGGAGATATTGAATTAAGAAGATAACATCTGGGTGCTTCTAACAGATTGTTCATCATTTTTTGAAAAAGCAACGGTATTTGACAAAGTTGTTGTAAGTCTTTGAAGATGGAATGTATGTCCTGGTTTGTTTTTGGATGAGGTACTTGCATAGATCAGTGATGAATATGTCAATTGTTTACAATGCATATTAATAACTTCAATAAATGTACCAATTACCGTGTTTAGGCCTTTTGACGGCACACATAGTGTTCCAGTGAGAAGTGTCAGGCTAACACACAGAACCTGCAGTGTGATATGTACAATGGGTACCAAATTGGCAGATGCTTTATGAAACATTGAGGACATCATATTTGAAATGAAGAAGGAAAGCAAGTACTGACAATATTATTTAAGTGGGGTGTACCTTCAAAATTTTGTGGCGCAAACATTTCTGAGCAACCAGATTATGACACACAAAATATTAACCGGAGGTACAGCAGCCGTCTTGGGAGGCTAACGGAATGAAGCGTGTATTGAAGTGGGATAAATAAACAGTTTGTGGTACCTGCTGAGATTATCTCCTCCATTAACTGGTGAATAGAGGTGGGGACCGGATAAAGCCTGGGAAGTGATGAGTGGAGGAAATGTGTAGGGAGGATCTGCAATTGCTGGTTTACACCGATGATAGACACAAATGGCGGAGTAACTCGGGGGCTCAGGTAGCATCTCTGGCGAAAAGGAATCGGTGACTTTCGGCTCAAGACCCTTCTTCTTCAGACTGAGAGTCAGAGGAGAAGGGCAATATACTAATATTGGATAACATTCTTACTTTTTTGGCTTAAACATCAAGGGAGGGGGGGAACTAGAGGCCTGTAAGGGTACAAATAACAAATGAATGAAAGTTACGAAAAGAAAAAAAATAAAAGCCAGCCACAACGATCAAGGAATGGTGGAGCCCACAATGGCCTCTTGTTGGCTGTGGAAAAGGTGATAACGAGTGTATACAAGCCGTAAAACTAAGCAGGACGACAGTCACATTTTCAAGTCGTCACATTTATTTATATAGCACATTTAAAAAACAACTCTCGTTGGCCAAAGTGCTTTACATTTGTTATAAGAATAGCACAAACAAAACAAACTACATACATATATACATGTAGCCCTCACTCAGAGGACGTCAGGAAAGGCTTGGGAGTATAGATACGTTTTTAGTCTTGACTTAAAAGAGTCGATGGAGGGGGCAGTTCTGATGGGAAAGGGGATGCTGTTCCACTGTCTAGGGGCTGCAACCGCAAATGCGCGGTCGCCCCTGAGCTTATGCCTAGACTGTGGGATATTCAGCAACCCCAAGTCGGCCGATCTGAGGGGCCTGGAGGTGGAGTGGTGGGTGAGAAGACTTTTTATGTAGGTGGGGGCAAGCCCATTGAGGGCTTTGTAGACATGGAGGAGGATCTTGAAGTTTATACGGAACCGCACAGGGAGGCAGTGGAGAGAGGCCAGGATCGGGG
>JAXLNO010003043.1:50039-77978 GCA_038087875.1 Malacoraja senta
GAGGAGATGAATGTGTGGATGATCTTTTCGAGGTCATCAAACTGGAGGAATTGTTTTATTTTAGCTATCGTCCGAAGCTGAAAGAAGCTAGTTTTTACCACGGCATTGACTTGTTTGTCAAATTTCAGTGCTGAGTCAAATATCATGCCAAGGTTTTTGATGTGAGGTTTGAATAGTGGGGTAGGGCTTCCAAGGCTGCCTGCTATCATTTTGATTAAGTCCGAGGGGCAGAGAAGGATGACCTCAGACTTACTCTCGCTTAGTTGGAGGAAGTTCTGGGCCATCCAACACTTTATATCCTCGAGGCAGTGGGTAAGGTTAAACAGATTTGATTGTTTTTTGGGCTTCAGGGGGAGATAGTTGTGTATCATCTGCGTAGCAATGGAAGGAAATGCCGTGCCTTTCAATGACTTAACCTAAGGGGGGCATATACAGGGAGAAGAGAATGGGGCCAAGGATGGAACCTTGTGGAACCCCACAGCAGAGATTAGCTGGGGAGGAGAAAGAGTTTCCTATGTTAGTTGAGAAACTCCTACCTTTGAGGTAGGAGATGAACCAGTCAGGGCAGTGCCATCATTACCAACCCCATACCGGAGACGGTCAATTACGATGGTGTGGTCGACAGTATCAAATGCTGCGCTGAGGTCAAGAAGGAGCAGAATTGCACAGTCGCCTGAGTGAAACTAGTAGGACGACTAGGGTGGGTGAGGAAGGGGAGTGATGGATTGCAAAGGTTAGAGGAAATAAAGAAGATCAATATTCCTACCGCTGGAGTTCGGGATAGGGTTAGAGTTAGAGTTAGGGAGAGTGCAGGTGAGGATATCGATTGGACGATGGCTGGAGGAAGGATACGGACGATGGGACGTTTTATAGGTTTCTAATTAGATCATGACTGGAGACATCTCTAATGCCAAAATACAATGCTTGGGACTTTTGTAAGGGGGGGTAGTGCAAGGTTTACTAAGCTGATTCATGCATGACAAAATGACGCAGAGACACAGATAAACAGAAAGAGGCCACTACATAAAAATTTCAAAGACTATTGTTAATATTCTGAGCTGGGTTGATGGGCTAGCTGGTGAGATTATTTTTTCTACAGTGGTGTTCAGGACTAAGGAGCGTGGATTCAGAATAAGGGCTAGCCAATGCAATCGGTGATTAGAGTAATTTGTGACAGGGAGTTGTGGCACTTTGGAATTCTCTATTCCCGAAAACAATGGATATGAATATATTGACAATATTTCAATTGGATGCTGGTGCAGTTTTAAAAAATCAAATAAGGCAAGGAGTATGTGGAATGAGAGGAAAGGTGATGAGGGTTCTTAGACGGCATCCGCTGTGATCTTATGGAAGAGCGAAGCGACCCCGAATGATGGGTCAGCATCGATTGACAATAGACAATAGACATTAGGTGCAGGAGTAGGCCATTCGGCCCTTTGAGCCAGCACCGCCATTCACTGTGATTATGGCTGATCATCCCCAATCAGTACCCCGTTCATGCCTTCTCCCCAAATCCCCTGACTCTGCTATGTTTAAGAGCTCTATCTAACACTTTCGTGAAAGCATCCAGAGAACCAGCCTCCACCGCCCTCTGAGGCAGAGAATTCCACAGACTCACCATTTTCAGTGAGAAAAAGTGTTTCCTTGTCTCCGTTCTAAATGGCTTACTCCTTACTCTTAAACTGTGGCCCCTGGTTCTGGACTCCCCCAACATCTGGAACATGTTTCCTGCCTCTAGTGTGTCCAAGCCCTTGACAATCTTATATGTTTCAATGAGATTCCCTCTCATCCTTCTAAACTCCAGAGTGTACAAGCCCAGCTGCTCCATTCTTTCAGCATATGACAGTCCCGCCATCCCGGGAATTAACCTTGTAAACCTACGCTGCACTCCCTCAATAGCAAGAATGTCCTTCCTCAAATTAGGAAGCCGAGGAATAGGGGGACTCTGTCATTGTTACGAATGGGGGGAGGGAGAGCAAGAACGGAGCTGCAGGATGTCGACAAGATGCTAGTGAGAGCCTCATCTATAATGGAAGAGGGGATCCCCCATTCCCTGAAGAATGAGAACATCTCGGATGACCTGGTATGGAACACTTCATCGTGGGCGCAGATGCGGCGTAGGAGGAGGAATTGAGTGTAGGGGGAGAGTCTTTACAGGAAACAGGCTGGGAAGAAGTCTAGATAGCAATGAGAGTCAGTGGGTTTGTCATAGATGTCAGTCGATAGCCTGTCTCCTGTGATGGTGACGGTCAGATCTGGAAACGGCATGGAGATGTCAGAGATGGTCCAAGTGAATTTCAGTGCAGGATGGAAATTTGGTCGTGACGTTAATGGTCAGTGAGTTCTGCATTGGTGTGGGAGGTGGCACCGATGCAGTCGTTCATGTAGAGGAAGCAGAGTTTTTTTCAATTTAAATGACGAAGGTGACTTGAGAGCTGGGTGCTGGGGAGTACAATATATGCACAAGAATGAGAAAGAGAGCGTGTGCAGGGTGCTATGATTCGAAATTGGAGAAATCGGTGTTTATACTGTTCCATTGTAAGATATCCAAGCGGATCATCGGGTGCTGCTCTCCACTGTGTGTGAGGCCAAGGTTGACAATGGAAGATGCTCGGTGTGGGAATGGGAAGCAAAGCTTAACTGACTGTGAATCTTACGGAGAGAGCGTAAATGGTCATCAAAATGTTCGCCTAGTGTACGCTTGGTTTACCAATGTACACAAATGAGCACCGCGGGAAACAAATGCTGCACACGTGATCTGCAGAGGTGCATGTGAATCTCAGTCTGAACTGGGACGACTGCCTGCGTGGCTGGTGGAAGTGAAACAGGAGCTGTCGGGCCAGGCATTACATTCCATGCGTATCTAGGGGAAATGCTTGGGATTGGAGCAGTTTCGGTGGGGAGAGATGAGCAGACCAAGCAACTGCGGACAATGTGGTTTCTACGGAAAGCGGAAGGGGCGGAAACGGAAAGATAGAGTCATAGAAACATAGAGTGATACAGTGTGGAAACAGGTCCTTCGGCCCAACTCGACCACACCGACGAACAATGTCCCAGCTACACTTGTCCCACTTGCCTGCGCTTGGTCCATAACCCTCCAAACCTGTGCTATCCATGTACCTGTCCAACTGTTTCTTAAACGATGGGATAGTCCCAGCCTCATCTACCTCCTCTGGCAGCTTGTTCCATACACCCATCACCCTCTGTGTGAAAATGTTACCCATCGTATTCCTATTAAATCTTTTCCCCTTCACCCTGAACCCATGTCCTCTGGTCCTCGATTCCTCTATTCTCATCATTTTGTACACCTCTATAAGATCACCCCTCATCCTCCTGCGCTCCATGAAATAGTGACCTGGCCTACTCAACCTCTCCCTATAGCTAACACTCTCTGTAGACGTAATGCCAGTCAAGCCGTCACTATGTTCTGCCAGATTCAAAAAAGTATTTGACATTGTTAAGGTGAATTATCATAATTTATTCACAATTAAACTCTGACATGTCATTTTTACCATGTTATGCTGTTTATCATATGCTGAGAGAATGGAGCAGCTGGGCTTGTAAACTCTGGAGTTTAGAAGATGAGAGGGGATCTTATTGAAACATATAAGATTATTCAGGGTTTGGGTTCGCTAAATGGAGGAAACATGTTCCCGATGTTGGGGGAGTCCGGAACCGGGGGCCACAGTTTAAGAATAAGGGGTAAGTCATTTAGAACGGAGATGAGGAAACACTTTTTCACACAGAGATTTGAGAGTCTGTGGAATTCTCGGCCTCAGAGAGGCCGGTTCTCTGGATACTTTCAAGAGCTAGATTGGGCTCTTATAGATAGCGGAGTCAGGGGATATGGGGAGAAGGCAGGAACGGGGTACTGATTGGGGGATGATCAGCCATGATCACATTGAATGGCGGTGCTGGCTCGAAGGGCCGCATGGCCTACTCCTGCACCTATTGTCTATTGTTATTGCGCATGGGACATGCTCCAGGGAAATATTTGTAATGCGATTTCATGAACAACAGTGTTGTACACTGAAACATATTATAGTAACAGATCATGACTAGACACGAACATTAACGATTGGAGCAAGGTAGGCCATTAGACCCTTAAAACTGGTTCCGCCTTCAACCCGATCATTGCTGATCGTCATGTGTCCGATTCTTCCAAATATTATTAGATCCCTCCAACTCCAAGAACTGCATCTACCAAATTTGTGAATGGATGTAATGAGTCCATTCGGTCTTTTAATCATTTACACTTCTCACTTTCAGTCCAGAGTGGCTTTGGATCCAAACGGTCAGAGAGCACAATTAAATTATGAATCCTAAAGACCCATTGGTTATCCAATTGCGTCGCCAGTTGAGGGTACGAGACACGTGTTGCTGGGCAGATCTTGGAGTTGTTAATTTGCAGTCAGCAGCTCTGTGCATCGGGTTGGAATCAGTACATTCATTTCTCTAAATAATCCACAGGTGCTTCCGTTCAGTTACCTCCTGCTCTTTGCGAATGGTGGAGTGTTGGACTCCAGCCACATCATATGTGGGGGAAAGGTGAAATCAAATGGAATCAGAATAAATATGAAATGCCATTTATTTTAAAAAAATTCAGCTTTAACGCCGAGTTCTGAGGCTAATAAAAATTAAGTGAGACACAGATGCGGCAGGGAAAACGTAACATTTTGGACGATCATTCATGATCAAGTTGAAAGACCAATAAGCAATAATGCAATAGCAAGGAGAGACATTAGTTTGGATGTTATAAAATCAGTATGGGTAGAACAGTGAAATAGCCAAGGGCAGAAAACGCTTGTTGGAGTGGTATACAGACCCCAAACAGCAGGATGGAGGTTGGGGATAGCATCAAGCAGGAAATTAGGGAATTAGCAAAGATACAGCGGTTATCATGGGTGACTTTAATTTACCGATAGATTGGGCCAACCAAATTGGTAACAGTGCTGAGGAGGATTTCCAGGAATGTATACGGGATGGGATTTTAAACCAATGTGTAGAGGAACCGTCCAGAGGGCAGGCTGGGCATTGTGTAACGAGGAAGGATTAGTTAGCAATCTTGTTGTGCAAGGCCCCTTGGTCATCCGTGACAATAATATGGTGGAATTCCACATTAGAATGGAGAGTGACCAGGCTCCTGAATTTGAATAAAGAAGACTTTGAAGGTATGAGACGGGAACTGGCTAGGAAAGACGGACACATTTTACTTAAATGGTTGACAGTGGAGATGCAATGGCGAAGATTTAAAGACCGCTTAGATAAACTCCAGAAATTGTTAGAGTCACAGAGTCATAATGTACTACAGTGTGGAAACGGGCCCTTCGGCCCAACTTGCCCACATCGGCCAACAATGTCCCAGCTATACTAGTCCCACTTACCTACGCTTGGTCAATATCCCTCCAATCCATGTTATATCAATGTACCTGTCTAACTGTCTTTTAAACGATGGGATAGTCCCAGCCTCAACTACCTCCTCTGGCAGCTTGTTCCATACACCCACCACCCTACGTGTGAAAACGTTACCCCTCGGATTCCTGTTAAATCTTTTCCCCTTCACCTTGAACCTATGTCCTCTGGTCCTCGATTCCCTCACTCTGGGCACAAGTCTCGGGGCATCTTCCTGATCTATTCCTCTCATGATTTTGTACACCTCTATAAGATCTCCCCTCATCATCCTCCTGCGCTCCATGGCGAAAGAATAAAACTGGGAAGGCGGCATAACCGTGGCTGAGGAGGGAAGACAATGATAGTGTTAAAGCCAAAGTAGAGGCATATAAATTGGCCAGAAGAAGCGGCAAATCAGGGGACTGGGAGAAATGTGGAACTCTAACAGAGGAGGACAAAGGGGTTAATTAAGGGGGGGAAGAGCATGAAAGAAAGCTTGCGGGGAATATAAAAAATGACGGTAAAAGTTTATTTAGGTATGTAAAAAGAGAAAGATTAGCGAATGTAGGTCCCTTACAGTCAGAGACAGGTGAATTTATAATGGGAATCAAAGAAATCGCAGAACAGTTAATCCTCGGTCTCCCAGAAATACTAGGGGACCGAGGATCTAGTGGGAGGGAGGATCTGAAGGGAATCCACATTAGTCAGGAAATGGTGTTAGGTAAACTGTTGGGACTGAAGGCAGATAAATCCCCAGGGCCTCATGGTCTGCATCCTAGACTTCTCAAGAAGGTGATCCTAGGATGCATTAGTGAATATTTTTCACTGTTTTCTCGACTCTGGATCAGTTCCTGTGGACTGGAGGGTTGCCAATGTAACTCCACTTTTTAAGAAAGGAGGGAGAGAGAAAGCGTGGAATTATAGACCAGTTAGCCTTACATCGGTAGTGGGGAAGATGCTTGAGTCGAATATTAAAGATGTTATAGCAGCACATTTGGAAAGCAATGACGGGATCGGTCAAAGTCAGCATGGATTTAAGAAGGGGAAACCATGCTTTACTAATATTTTAGAATTTTTTGAGGATGTAACAAGTAGAATGGATAAGGGAGAGCCAGTGGATGTGGTGTATCCGGACTAGCAGAAAGCCTTTGACAAGGTCCCACAAAAGAGATTAGTGTGCAAAATTAGAGCACATGGTATTGGGGCTAGAGTATTGACATGGATAGAGAACTGGTTGGTGGACAGGAAGCAAAGAGTAGCAATTAACAGGTCATTTTCAGAATGGCAGGCAGTGACTAGTGGGGTGCCACAAGGCTCGGTGCTGAGACCCCGATTGTTTACAATATATATCAACGATTTAGACGAGGGAATTAAATGTAACCTCTCTAATGCCCCTGTCCCACTTAGGAAACCTGAACGGAAACCTCTGGAGACTTTGCGCCCGACCCAAGGCTTCCGTGTGGTTCTCGGAGGTTCCCTGAGGTTTTTGTCAGTCTCCCTAATGATCAAAAGTGGTTTCCGCTTCTTCTATGTTCCGGCGATTATTTAAAAAAATTAAAAACTGACCGCGACTAAAATTAGGTTGCCGTTTTAATAATCGGTAATTTTTTAGTCAAAGCCGGTTGCGATGCTAGTTGAAGGTGGTTGCCGGAGGTTGCAGGTAGTGGAAGGTTTTACCTGTACCTGTTTCCACTACCTGCAACCTCCGGCAACCACCTGCAACCTCCAGCAAACACCTTCAACTAGCATCGCAACCGGCTTCGACTAAAAAATTACCGATTCTTAAAACGGCAACCTATTTTTAGTTGCGGCCGGTTTTTAATTTTTTTAAATAATCGCCGGAACATAGAAGAAGTGGAAACCACTTTCGACCATTAGGGAGACTGACAAAAACCTCTGGGAACCTCCGGGAACCGCACAAAACCTTGGGTGGGGCGCAAAGTCTCCAGAGGTTTCTGTTCAGGTTTCCTAAGTGGGACAGGGGCATAAGTTTGCGGGTGATACAAAGCTAGGTGGCAGTGTGGACTGCGCGGAAGATGCTATGCGGCTGCTGGGCTTATAGCATCTTGTATAGGTTGGGTGAGTGGGCAGAAGCATGGCAGATGCAGCATAATGTGGATAAATGTGAGGTTATCCACTTTGGTGGCAAGAACAGGAAGGTAGATTATTATCGGAATGGTGTCAGATTAGGAAAAGGGGAGGTGCAACGAGACCTGGGTGTGCTTGTACATCAGTCACTGAAAGTAAGCATGCAGGACCGGCAGACAGTGAAGAAAACAAATGGCATGTTGACCTTCATTGTGAGAGGATTTGAGTTTAGGAGCAAGGAGGTCCTACTGCAGTTGTACAGAGCCCTGGTGAGACCGCACCTGGAGTATTGTGTGCAATTTGAGGAAGGACATTCATGCTATTGAGAGAGTGCAGCGCAGGTTCAGCATGTTAAATCCCGGGATGGCGGAACTGACATATGATGAAAGAATGGGTCAACTGGACTTGTATTCGCTGTAATTTAGAAGGATGAGAGGGTATCATGTAGAAACATATAAAATTCTTAGAGCATTGGACAGGGAATGTGCAGGCATAATGTCCCGATGTTGGGGGTGTCCAGAACTAGGGATCACAGTTTAAGATTTTAAGAGATAGGCCATTATCGGACTGAGATGAGGAAAAACTTTTTCACCCAGAGAGATGTGAGTCTGTGGAATTCTCTGCCACAGAAGGCAGTGGAGGCCAATTCACTGGACGTTTTCAATAGAGAGTTAGATTTAGCTCTTAGGGCTAACAGACTCAATGGATATGGGGAGAAAGCAGGAACGGGGTACTGATTTTGGATGATCAGCCATGATCGTATTGAGTGGCGGTGCTGGCTCGAAGGGCCGAATGGCCTACTCCTGCACCTATTTTCTATCTTTCTATGTTTCTATGTTTGTAACGCATAATCTGAGATCGAACGGCCCACTCATGTGATCTATCTGTTACCTTTTGTCCTCCTATGTTATATCAAATCCATTTTAACTCGCTGCCATATCGATCAGATTCCCCGTGTCTTCTCCAAGACTACAGTAGTCCATTAAATCGATGAGGGGGAAACTAAATTAACTTTATTAACGCCTCACACTTCCCTCTAATTGTTTGTGTTTATGTGGCTCTGCAGAGATAGTCCTTATCATCATAAGAATGCACATTGAATAAATGATAAAATGACTAATAGCATAAGGAAGGAATGCATTTCAGATTCTGCTGAATCACAATATCCCCTCTTCTACATTTTCTGTGGCGAAATTATGAATGATGGGCAAGAGACCACCATGTAATTGAAAGGAAACACCTGTGTCGACCGTGCTGCTAAATTTTACTTCGGAGTCACGTGAGTGACTACGTGAAGAACCCCGCCAGTGCGCCTGCGCGTCATTACGTCAGACGCCTTGACGCAAACGGACGTGAGGAGCAGTGCTCCTCGAGTGGTTTGTAGTTTTTCAACTACAAGGTAAGTAAAAACTTTTTTACAGGTTTTCCAGGTCCGTTTACTGTGGGTCTATGGCAATTTTTTCCACAGACGCCATGGGAAAAAACGGACAGGGGGAAGAGGCGAGCGACACAGCCGACAGAAGTCGGGAAAGTCGGGAGTCCGCGGTTAGAGACCAACCGCCTCTAAACCCCGGTACAGTCGCCAGCGGTGAGCATAGCGACTGTGGACCTGGGGCTGGTGAAAACACAGTCAGCGCCTGTCGGGCAAAAGACAAAGTTTAAATCCCAACGGAGGGAGTCCCAGGCAATGAAGAAGCTCCAGGGCTAGATACTGCTTTAGAGCGTATTGCCCAAATAGAAAGCCTTTTTCACAGGCTGTTGGAGCAACGTTCACTCAGGGAGGAGTGTTCTGAAAGCCAAGCTGCTGGAAACAGCTCAAACAGCTCCTGGTACAGGGCTAGATACTGCTTTCGAGCGTATTGCCCAAATAGAAGCCTTTTTTATAGGTTGTTGGAGCAAAAGTTCACTCAGGAATGAGGTCAGGTAAGGGGGGATGATAGTTGAAGAGTTGGTATGTCCTATTTACGTGATGCTCAAAAAAAAAAAAACATTTGTTTCTCTTTTTTTTTCTTTCTCTTTTCTTTTCTTAGGGCCTATTTCTTAACTCTTTTTCTTTTTGTTTTTAATTTCGCTCTTATAGGGTCTTCGTCCTTTTTTGTTGTTACATTTTCTACACTTTTCTACATTTGCACTTTTTCCTTCACTTTCTTCTCTCTTTCAATCTTTTCTTTTTCTAGTGTAAAATAAATAAAGGGAGTACATTAATTGTAAGAAGATATAAATGACGAGTATTAATGTATGTGGTTGTAATGTAATGTACTTCTAATAAATAAAAAAATTTTAAAAAAAAGGAAGGAGTGTACTGTAATCCAAGCTGCAGGAGCAGCTTAAGAGCACCTGGCTCAGGGCTGATGGAATGCACCCTCAGGAATGAGGAGCGTGCTACGGGTCATGAGATTTCAGACCCCGACTCTGACGGTGAGGCTGTACAAAGCGATGAAAGGCAGCTGCCAGATGTTCCACCCCTGGTAGTAGGATTCGCTGCCCCATCAGGGTCAGGAGAGCCATTAGGAAGAACTGGCCTCCTTAATAAATTACTTGGTTTACCATTAGCTGGAACAGCATGAAATGGATGAGACTGCAAGAGTATCTGGAATCAGTTGCAGAGAATATTAAAGCTGCTGGGTTCTGGAATAACTGCTTTTACCAGAATAGCAGGTAACAACCAAAAGATGACGAAGTTGCATCAGCAAGCACTGGGGTTGCTATGCAGCACCCACTTCGAGAAGTGCTATACGGTCTACTATGAATCCGAAATTCGCAGCACTCTGCAAACCAAGTAATATACAAATTACCCAACTTACTCTTTGGAGAGATCTCGGGAGACGTATTAAAGAGTTGGAAGATGAAGCGAAAACAGGATTGATGAAGACATCAATGGTTGTGAAGTCTGTAAAGAGGAAGTATCCTTTCAGACGTCATACGGATCCTGGACCAAGTCGCCCATCAACGCAGGGACGTAGTTGGCGGCCTGCAGCGGGAGCAAGAACCAGTGGGCGTGCTTCCGGGAGAACCCAGGAATCTCAGGGTACTCAAATGACTCAAGAGGTAGGTGGACCTGGTTCTCATGGGAACATACTAACTGGATTAAGTCCAAAAGTTGGAGGCAGGTTACATTTCTTCTATAATAATTGGAAGAAAATTACTTCAGATGTGGTAATCCTGAATAATATACAAGGATTTCGAATTGAATTCAATCCAAATTATGATTTGCCTGTTCAGCATGTTCCTAGCCGAACTCTGCACTTTGTACAAAAAGAAGTGATGGAGGTTCAGGTTGCAATTGAAACCCTATATAAAAAAGGGGTTATTGAAAAATCGGTCTACCAAAGTCACCAATTTGTGTCAAATATATTCCCTCGATCAAAAAAGGATGGAGGATGTAGGATTCTTGTAGATTTGATAAATCTGAATCCTTTTGTGCAATTTAGACATTTTAAAATGGAAACATTTGTGACTGCCAAACAGCTTATTTCAGAAGCATGTTATATGGCAACTATAGACTTGAAAGATGCATATTATTCAGTGTCTGTTCATTCAGAAGATAGGAAGTATCTTAAATTTAAATGGATGAACCAGTTGTGGCAGTTCAAAGCTCTGCCTAATGGGTTAATATCTGCACCCAGAATATTCACAAAAATTGTTAAAACCAATTCTGGGCTTGCTGAGTAGCCAGGGGCATGTACTAATGGCATATTTGGATGATGTCTTGATTATAGGAAAGACAAAACAGTCAACAGAAGTATCTGTTGCAGTTGTGAAATCAACTTTTGAAAATTTGGGGTTTCTAATTCATCCACAGAAATCTAGGTTAACACCATGTACCTCTATTAATTATTTGGGGTTCACAATTGATTCAGTCCAAATGAATATTACTTTGCCCAGGGAAAAGGGTGGATTTGATTAAAGATTGCAGTAATCTCCTAAACGAGCAAAAACCTTCAATTAGACAGGTGGCTCGTGTACTGGGAAAATTAGTAGCAGCATTCCCAGCAGTCCAATTCGGACCATTACATTATCAACAGCTGCAGAGACTTAAAGAACAGGCACCGAGAATGCATGTTGGTCATTTTGATAGAACCATGCAACTAACAACAAATGCTGTTTCTGATCTGCAGTGGTGGATTCTACATGTCTCAAGCAGTTCCAGCAAAGTGCTGATTGAACAACCTTCCATGATATTACAAACTGATGCCAGTGCACCAGGATGGGGTGCAACTGACTTAACATCTAGCTGAGGAGGCAGATGGAATCAGGAAGAGTCATTGTTACTGCAGACATGGGGAATTAACTATTTGGAGCTTCTAGGATGTTTCTATGGGCTCCAAGCTTATTGTTCTAACACAACTAATAAGCATGTTCAAGTTCAAATTGATAACACAACAGTAGTTGTTTATATTAATGATATGGAATTAAGTCGGTGTCTTGTGACAAAATGGTTAATCAACTTTGGGCTTGGTGTATTGAAAGGAACATTTGGATTTCAGCTATCTATCTACCAGGTAGAATGAACGATAGCAGACACCAGGTCACGAAAAGTTCCATGATAATAAAGAATGGATGTTGAATGAAGAGGTATTCAATGATATAGTCATCAGATTTGGAATGACCGACATCGACTTGAATCATCAGCTATCGAGATATGTCTCATGGAAACCAGATCCAGGAGCAGTGGCGATTGATGCTTTCTCGCTACATTGGGGTGGTATGTTTTCATATATATTTCCACCTTTCTGCCTCATAAGCCAATGTTTGCTTAAAATCAGGCAAGATGCTGCTTCAAGGGTATTGGTAGTACCAGATTGGCCTACACAGCCATGGTATCCGTTGATATTAGAATTAACAACACAAATGTTGATGAAAGTCCCAAAAAAGAGTAATTTATTGCTGCACCCTGTACAGGGGAACAACATCCATTATATGATCGTTTGGATTTGTTGATTTGCAGGTTTTAAGAATGCCTTTTCTGGGACGAGGACTGTCTGAGCATACTGCGGACATGCTTACGGCAGCCTGGAGGAAGAGCACTCAAAAACAGTACCTTTCTTATATTAAGAAATGGGAAGAGTTCTGGGTACAAAAGAATGTGCAATAAAGTACTGCAGATATTTCAAATGTTTAGAATTTCTGTCAAAACTTTATTATGATGAAGGTCTGAGTTGTAATGCAATTAATTCAGCCAGAAGTGCATTGTCCTCATATTTGGTTCTGGATTCAGAAAGAAACTCAATTGGGTCACACCCAATTGTTTCCAGACTAATGAAAGGAATCTTTAATTCCAAACCACCGAAACCTAGGTACGTGCAATCTGGGATGTAAGTGTGGTACTGAAACTACTTTGTGATGGTTATCAAGTGTGTCTTTACCTTTGGTCAAGCTCAGTATGAAAGAATTCATGTTTATGGCATGAGTGACAGCACAACGAGTGCAAACACTTGGAAAATTACAAATAGACAGTATGGAAGTAACTGAAGACAAGGTTACATTCTATATCTATGACCTAATAAAGCAAATTAGGCCAGGTGTGACAGGATTTAAAATTATGCTGGCAGCATATCCAAATGATCCATGTCTCTGTATTAAGACATATTTATTACAATACATTGAGGTCACAAAGAATTTGAGAATACGGAAACTGGGTTTTTGATCACACGCAAGAAACCACACAAGAGAGTTTCAATACAGACTATTTCCAGATGGATAAAAGAAGTCTTAACAGCTGCTGGTATTAACACTTATGTTTTTACGTCTCACTCGTCTAGGGCAGCAGAAATGTCGGCGGCCAGGGCAAAAGACGGCCCCGTCGACCATATCCTCGCAGCCGCCTGGTGGTCCAATGAGTTGATGTTTCAACATTTTTACCATCGGCCTATTGTTAATGCGGGGTTGTTTGCAGAAACTATTTTAAGTTCTGTGTAAATTCCTCTGGTTTAAAGGGGATCTGATTCATTTCATTCTTGAAATGAATTACTGCATTTGTGGTACAAATGTTATTATGAATGCATGATTGATTATTCTCGTTCCGAGTCAATCTATGCAGTGAGAAGCCGGGATTGATCCACGGCATGAAATCACAAAGCTTTAAAATCTTCACGTGACTCCGAAGTAAAATAGTAAGATTAAACGAGAACTTACCTAAGTTTGAAGTTTGATCTTTATTTTATGAGGAGTTACGTAGGTGATTACGTGCCCACCACGACCCTACCCTCTATCATAAAGGTCAGATGGAAGTTCTTGTCTTACTCGTTTTAGTATGAGACTATATTACTTCGGTTGTTGTTTTTTGTGATTTCACACCGCTGCTTTGAAGATTGACGCGCAGGCGCACTGGCGGGGTTCTTCACGTAATCACCTACGTAACTCCTCATAAAATAAAGATCAAACTTCAAACTTAGGTAAGTTCTCGTTTAATCTTACTATTAATCAGGCACTTTCAATCTGCTGCTCTAACACTAAAAATTCTGATGGTGAATAACAACTAACAAAATTTTAAAAACTACCTCGCAATCTATATCTCGCAAACTTCCAGCTACCAATCGTATTGGTTCCATGCTGCATCATTTTGGTTAAACTGTCAGGAGTATCAATTCTGATCACGTAAATCCCGGCTACTGTGTTTGATTGGCAATGCCTTTCACGTGTACAGTGGGCATCAATGTCTCTTAGATTCTGTATGGAATCTGTTTAGAGATTATCTGACACAGAGTTATCAGGTAGTTCATATAGTGGGTATGATTGTAGTCACACACCACACAGATAGTGACCTGAGTAAAAATGTGTAAAATACCGAATGGATGCTCATTATCTTCCAGTTTAGCGAAGGCCAGAGGTGTCCACATTGTTTCCCTTTGCACACTGAAGCCGAGTACATGCAGTGGACGCTTCTGCATGAAGGTCACTGGGTGATATAATGTTGGCGTGTGTGAAAATGTAAAACATATCTGGGATGATCAGTGGGGTCTGGATTCCATGTACTTTAGCCAGAGCACACAGACGTTTTACAAATCGACAAATGCTGCGATCCATGTGTCCCCCCGCTTATTGTCCTGCACCAGTCATCTCTTTCTGACTATTGAATGCGGTAGAAATACTCCTTTGGCGCATGCACTGCCATGCGTTATGTTAAACCTATCAACCCTTATGATTTAATTGTCAATTAATTGTATATTTCACTTTGTTTTAGTAAATTAATGCACCGCAATACAACAAAATTTATGAAAGGAAAGGATTTATGAAAGGGAAATCATGCTTGACTAATCTTCTGGAATTTTTTGAGGATGTGACAAGTAAAATGGATGAAGGGGTGCCAGTGGATGTAGTGTATCTAGACTTTCAGAAAGCCTTTGATAAGGTCCCGCACGGGAGAGTGGTGACTAAAATTAGAACACATGGTATTGGGGGTAGGGTGTTGACGTGGATAGAAAATTGTTGGCAGACAGGAAGCAAAGAGTAGGAGTGAACGGGTCCTTTTCAGAATGGCAGGCAGTGGTGATTGGAGTGCCGCAAGGCTCGGTGTTGGGGCCGCAACTGTTTACCATATATATTAATGATTTGGAAGAGGGAATTAGGAGCAACACTAGCAAGTTTGCGGATGACACAAAGCTGGGTGGCAGTGTGAACTGTGAAGAGGATGTTAGGAGGTTGCAGGGTGACCTGGACAGGTTGAGTGTGTGGGCAGATGCGTGGCAGATGCAGTATAATATAGATAAATATGAGGTTATCCACTATGGTGGCAAAAATAAGCAGGCAGATTATTATCTCAATGGGGTTAGGTTAGGTAAGGGGAAGGTACAGCGAGACATGGGTGTCCTTGTACACCGGTCACTGAAAGTTGGCGTGCAGGTACAGCAGGCAGTGAAGAAAGCTAATGGAATGTTGGCCTTCATTACAAGAGGATTTCAGTATAGGAGTAGAGAGGTTCTTCTGCAGTTGTATAGGGCTCTGGTAAGACCACATCTGGAGTATTGCGTACAGTTTTGGTCTCCTAATTTGAGGAAGGACATCCTTGTGATTGAGGCAGTGCAGC
Source organism: Malacoraja senta (assembly GCA_038087875.1). Lineage (NCBI taxonomy): Eukaryota > Metazoa > Chordata > Chondrichthyes > Rajiformes > Rajidae > Malacoraja > Malacoraja senta. The sequence continues at coordinate 65,545 of JAXLNO010003043.1, forward strand.
GTAGGTTCACGAGATTGATCCCTGGGACTGTCATACGAGGAAAGATTGAAAAGACTAGGCTTGTATTCACTGGAGTTTAGAAGGATGAGGGGAATATCTTATAGAAACATATAAAATTATAAAAGGACTGGACAAGCTAGATGCAGGAAAGATGTTCCCAATGTTGGGCGAGTCCAGAACCAGGGGCCACAGTCTTAGAATAAAGGGGAGGCCATTTAAGACTGAGGTGAGAAAAATCTTTTTCACCCAGAGAGTTGTGAATTTGTGGAATTACCGGCATCGCAATGAATGGCGGTGCTGGCTCGAAGGGCCAAATGGCCTCCTCCTGCACCTATTTTCTATGTTTCTATGTTTCTAAAATCAATGATTCAATGATACTTTATTGCCACATGCAGCTAGGTGCAGCAAATTTCTTTTGTTTGCATACAATCTAGTAAAATCGCACAGCAGACCTCACCTAGGTAATGCACAAATAATCGCCATGTTTCTGGCACCGAGAAAGTTACAAAATGTCTATTGAACTGACATCGATGACAGGTCAGTCAAAAGTCAATTTATTTGTACCGATAGAGTCCGTCCTTGATTTAACCATTTAATCACAGCTAAGCATTCTCGGTATATCCGCTGGAGTCACTCCGCGGGCAATGACACCACTGGTAAATACATGGTTATCTCCATAAACATTGTTCGTTCCAATTCTCCAAGAGCAGAGGGACGTACTGCTAATATACTGAGCAAAGCCCTCGCGACTGTTTTTCGGACAAATATTATAGGGGAGGGTGACCCTTGACGAGACCCAATGACAAAGTTCACTTGGCTCTCTCCCATGAAATGCACTGGGACAAATGCAGCTTTGGCTGGGTGCGGAGACGAGATCCATCAATACGCTATAAAACGCACGGAGCGTGTATTTCGTGTGATGCTCCTGCTCATGTCCTAATCTGCACACTGCCACACAGTTCCACAGATCCAGGTTCGATCCTAACCTCGGGAGCTGTCTGTGTGGAGGTTGCGACCGCGTAGATTTCCTCCGGGGGCTCCGGTTTCCTACCACATCCCAAAGATATACGGGTCTGTAGGTGCAATGGGCTGTGTATTATTGCCTTTTATATGTTCGATGTGGATGAGAAAGTGGGATAACAATAAACTAGTGAGAACGGCAGGTCGATGTTCGACATGGACTCATTAGGCTCAAGGGCCTGTATCCATGCGGCATCTCAAATATTAAAATTAAATATATTCACAAGGATGGATACCTAAAGGGGCTATTTCCATTATTTCTCATGAATGCTTCTCTTGCATTGCTCACTCTTCTACGCCCGAAAATATTCTCAGGTCATTGAAATTGTAGATCATGAAGATCGTGTTAAATCCAATAAAGAGGCATAAACATTGGCCAGAGGAAGCAGCAAACCGGAGGACTGGGAGACATTTAGAATTCAACAGAGGAGGACAAAAGGTTTAATTGAGGGGGGAAATTGAGCATGAAAGAAAGCTTGCGGAGAATTTAACAACTGACTGTAAAAACTTTTAAAGATATGTGAAGAGGAAGAGATTAATCAAGGCAAATATAGGTCCCTTACAGTCAGAAACAGGTGAATTTATAATGGGAAACATGAAATGGCAGACCAGTTAAATGGGTACTTTAGTTTTGTCTTCACTAAGGACGACACAAACAATCTCCCGGAAAAACTAGGGGAGCGAGGATCTACTGGCAGGCCGTGACTAGTGGGGTGCCGCAAGACTCACTGCTGGGACACCCGTTGTTTACAATATATATTAACGATTTAGACGATGGAATTAAATGTAACAATAAGTTTGCAGGTGACACAATGCTGGGTGGCAGTGTGGGCTGCGAGGAAGATTCTATGAGGCTGCAGGGTGACTTGTATAGGTTGGTTGAGTGGGAAGAAGCAGGGCAGTACGGTATAATGTGGATTAATGTGAGGTTATCCACTTTGGTGACAAAAACAAAAAGGCAGATTATTACCTGAATGGCGTCAGATTATGAGAAGGGGAGGTGCAAGAGACCTCGCTGTGCTTGTACATCAATCACTGAAAGTGAGCATGCAGGTACAGTAAAAGTGAAGAAAGCAAATGGCATGTTGGTCTTCATAGCGAGAGGATTTGAGTTTAGAGGTTCTACTGCAGTTGTACAGAGCCCTGGTGAGACCGCACCTGGAGTATTGTGTGCCATTTTGATCCCCTAATTTGAGGAAGGACATTATTGCTATTGAGTGAGTGCAGCATAGGTTCACCGGGTTCATTCCCGGGATGACGGGACTGACGTATGATGAAAGAATGCGTCGACTGGACGTATTCGCTGGAATTTAGTAGGATGAGAGGGGATCTTATAGAAACATATAAAATTATTAGAGCACTGGACAGGGTAGGTGCAAGCATGATAGTCCCGATGTTGGGGAAGTCCAAAACCAGGGTCACAGTTTAAGATTAAGGGATAGGCCATTTAGGACTGAGATGAGGACAAATGTTTTCACCTAGAGAGACAATAGACAATAGACAATAGGTGCAGGAGTAGGCCATTCAGCCCTTCGAGCCAGCACCGCCATTCAATGTGATCATGGCTGATCATCCCCAATCAGTACCTCGTTCCTGCCTTCTCCCCATATTCCCTGACTCCGCTATTTTTAAGAGCCCTATCTAGCTCTCTCTTGAAAGCATCCAGAGAACCTGCCTCCACCACCCTCTGAGGCAGAGAATTCCACAGACTTACCACTTTCAGTGCGAAAAAGTGTTTCCTCGTCTCCGTTCTAAATGGCTTACTCCTTATTCTTAAACTGTGGCCCCTGGTTCTGGACTGCCCCAACATCGGGAACATGTTTCCTGCCTCTAGCGTGTCCAAACCCTTAACAATCTTATATGTTTCAATGAGATACCCTCTCATCCTTCTAAGCTCCAGAGTGTACAAGCCCAGCTGCTCCATTCTCTCAGCATATGACAGTCCCGCCATCCCGGGAATTAACCTTGTAAAATTACGCTGCACTCCCTCAATAGCAAGAATGTCCTTCCTCAAATTAGGGGACCAAAACTGCACACAATATTCCAGGTGTGGTCTCACTAGGTCTCTGTACAACTGCAGAAGGACCTCTTTGCTCCTATATTCGATTCCTCTTGTTATAAAGGCCAACATGCCATTCACTTTCTTCACTGCCTGCTGTACCTGCATGCTTACTTTCATAGACTGATGTACAAAGACCCCCAGATCCTGTTGTACTTCCCCTTTTCCCAACTTGACGCCATTTAGATAGTAATCTGCCTTCCTATTTTTGCTACCAAAGTGGATAAGCTCACATTTATCCGAATTAAACTTCATCTGCCATGCATCTGCCCACTCCCCCAACCTGTCCAAGTCACCCTGCATTCTCATAGCATCCTCCTCACAGTTCACACTGCCACCCATCTTTGTGTCATATGCAAATTTGCTAATGTTACTTTGAATCCCTTCATCCAAATCATTGATGTATATTGTAAATAGCTGCGGTCCCAGCAACGAGCCTTGCGGTACCCCACTAGTCACTGCCTGCCATTCTGAAAGGGACCCGTTAATCCCTACTCTTTGTTTCCTGTCTGCCAACCACTTCCCTATCCATGTCAGCACTCTACCCCCAATACCATGTGCCCTAATTTTGCCCACTAATCTCCTATGTGGGACCTTATCAAATGCTTTCTGAAAGTCCATGTACACTACATCCACTGGCTCTCCCTTGTCCATTTTCCTAGTTACATCTTCAAAAAATTCCAGAAAATTAGTCAAGCATGATCCTGTTACTGCTATCCAAATGTTCAGCTATCGCATCTTTTATAATTGACTCCAGCATCTTCCCCACCACCGATGTCAGGCTAACTAGTCTATAATTCCCTGTTTTCTCTCTCCCGCCCTTCTTAAAAAGTGGGATAACATTAGCTACCCTCCAATCCACAGGAACTGATCCCGAGTCTATAGAACATTGGAAAATTATCACCAATGTATCCACGATTTCTAGAGCCACTTCCTTAAGTACCCTGGTATGCAGACCATCAGGCCCTGGGGATTTATCAGCCTTCAGTCCCATCAGTCTATCCACCACCATTTCCTGCCTGATGTGGATTTCCTTCAGTTCCTCCATCACCCCAGATCCTCTGGCCACTACTGTATCAGGAAGATTGTTTGTGTCCTCCTTAGTGAAGACAGATCTAAAGTACCTGTTCAACTCATCTGCCATTTCTTTGTTCATGAGAGGTGTGAATCTGTGGGATTCTCTGCCAGAGGAGGCAGTGGAGGTCAAGTCACTGGATGTTTTCAAGAGAAAGTTAGATTTAGCTCTTAGCGCTAATGAATTCTAGGGATATGTAGAAAATGCTGGTACTGATTTTGGATGATCTGCAATGATCATATTGAATGGTGGTACTGGCTTGAAGGGCCGAATGGCCTACTCCTGCACCTAATTTCTAAATTTCTATGTTTCTATGTTTCTAACCTGTAATCTGAGATCGAACGGCCCACTCATGCGATTCATCTGTAACCTTTTGTCTGCCTATGTAATATCAAATTCATTTAAATTCGGTAACATATCGATCATCTTCCCCATTTCTTCAACAAGACTACAGTAGCCCATTAAATCAAAGTGGGGAAAACTAAATTAACTTTATTAATGCCTCACACTTCCCTCTAATTGTTTGTGTTTATGTGGCTCCGCAGAGATAGTCCTTATTATCATAAGAATGCACATTGAATAAATGATAAAATGACTAATAATATTAGGAATGAATGCATTTAAGATTCTGCCGAATCAGAATATCCCCCCTCTTCTACATTTTCTGTGGCCGAAGACAAAACATTTCATTGTGAATGATGGGCAAGAGCTCACCATGTAACTGAAAGGAAACACCTGTGTCGACCGTGCTGCTAAATTATTCAGGCACTTTCAGTCTACTGCTCAAACACTGAAAACTCTGATGGTGAATAACAACTGACAAAATAAAAAACTACCTAGCAACAGATCTCGCAAATTCCAGCTACCAATCTCATTGGTTCCATGCTGCATCATTTTGGTTAAACTGTCAGGAGTATCAATTCTGATCATGTATATCCCGGCTACTGTGTTTGATTGGGATTGCCTTTCACGTGTACAGTGGGCATCAATGTCTCTTAGATTCTGTATGGAATCTGTTTAGAGATTATCTGACACAGAGATATAAGGTAATTGCGAATCACACACCACACAGATAGTGACCTGAGTAAAAATGAGTAACAGACCGAATGGATATTCATTATCTTCCAGTTTAGCGAAGGCCAGAGGTGTCCACATTGTTTCCCTTTGCACAGTGAAGCCGAGTACATGAAGTGAACGCTGCTGCGTGAAGGTCACTGGGTGATATAATGTAGTCATGTGTGAAAATGTAAAACATATCTGGGATGATCAGTGGGGTCTGGATTCCATGTTCTTTAGCCAGAGCACACGGACGTTTTACAAATCGACAAATGCTGCGATCCATTTGTTCCCCGCCTTTTGTATATTTCACTTTGTTTTAGCAAATTAATGCACCGCAATGCAACAAAATCAATGATTCAATGATTCAATTATTCAACGATACTTTATTGCCACATGCACCTAGGTACAGTGAAATTCTTTATGTTTGCATACAATCTAGTAAAATCGCACAGCAGACCTCACCTAGGCAGTGCACAAAGAGCCGCCATGTTTCTGCCGCCGTGAAAGTTACAAAAAGTCTATCAAACAAACATCGGTTCGGCCTGAAACGTTGCCTATTTCCTTCGCTCCACAGATGCTGCTGCACCCGCTGAGTTTCTCCAGCATTTTTGTGTACCAAACATCGATGACAGTTCAGTCAAAAGTCAATTTCTTTGTACCTATAGAATCTGTCCATGAATTAACCATTTAATCATTTAACCTTAGCTGTAATTAACCATTTAATCACAGCTAAGCGTTATCGGTATATCCGCTGGAGTCACTTGGCGGTCAATGACACCACTGGTAAATACATGGTTATCTCCAAAAACATTGTTCATTCCAATTCTACAAGGGCAGATGAATGTACTGCTAATATACTGAGCAAAGCCCCCACAACTGTTTTTTCAACAAATATTATAGGGGAGGGTAATCCTTGACGAGTCCCAATGACAAAGTTCACTTGGCTCTTTCGCATGAAATACATAGGGACAGACTAATCTTCTGGAATCTTTTGAAGATGTAACAAGTAGAATGGATAAGGGAGAGCCAGTGGATGTGGTGTATCTGGACTTTCAAAAAGGCCCCACGCAAGAGATTAGTGTGCAGAATTAGAGCACATGGTATTGGGGGTAGGGTATTGACACGGACAGAGAACTGGTTGGCAGACAGAAAGCAAAGAGTAGGAATTGACGGGTCCTTTTCAGAATGGCAGGGAGGGAGTTGTGGGTTGCCGCAAGGCAGTGCTGGAACCCCAGTTATTTACAATATATATTAATGAATTAGACAATGGGAATTAAATGTAACATCTCCAAGTTTACGGATGACAAAGATAGGTGGCAGAGTGAACTGAGAGGAGGATGCTATGAGCCTGCAGGGTGACTTGGATGGGTTGGGTGAGTGGGCAGATAGATGCATGGCAGATGCAGTATAATGTGGATAAATGTGAGGTTATCCACTTTGGTGTCAAGATCACAAAGGCAGATTATTATCTGAATGGTGTCAGATTAGGAAAAGGGGAGATGCAACGATACCTGGGTGTGCTTGTACATCAGTCACTGAAAGTAAGCATGCAGGTACAGCAGGCAGTGAAGAAAGCGAATGGTATGTTGGCCTTCATTGCGAGAGAATTTGAGATTAGGAGCAAAGAGGTCCTACTGGCAGTTGTACAGGGCCCTAATGAGACTACACCTGGAGTATTGTGTGCAGTTTTGGTCTCCTAATTTGAGGAAGGACATTATTGTTATTGAGGGGGTGCAGCGTAGGTTCCCCAGGTTAATTCCCAGGATGGCGGGACTGACATATGATGAAAGAATGGGTAGACTGGGCTTGTATTCACTGGAATTTAGAAGGATGAGAGGGAATCTTGCAGAAATATATACAATTCTTAAGCGATTGGGGAGGCTAGATGCAGAAAAAATGTTCCCCTTGTTTGGGGAGTCCAGAACCAGGGGTCACAATTTATGAATAGGGTGTAGGCTATTTATTACTGAGATGAGGAAAACCTTTTTCACTCAGAGAATTGTGAATCTGTGGACTTCTCTGCCACAGAAGGCAGTGGAGGCCAATTAATTGGATGTTTTCAAGAGAGAGTTAGATTTAGCCCCTATGGCTAATGGAATCAAGGGATATGGGGAAGAAGCAGGGACAGGGTACTGATTTTGGATGATCAGCCAGATCATGTTGAATGGCGGTGCTGACTCGAAAGGCCAAATGTCCTAGTCCTGCACCTATTGTCTATGTTTCAATGTTTCTCTGCCTCATCAAGCACAACCAGGCCAGGATCATCGTGGGTCAGCTTCAGGCTACTTTACTTCCATCCGATAACTAAATACACATTTTACATGTTGATACAAGTCTCCCGCCTCACACTATCCTCAGCCTTTCAGGCAGAACATGGTTTCCTTCACATTGACATTCGGATATTGACAGTTCAGGGAGACGTGGCGAGAAGTTTAATAAAAGATTGAGTTGGTATCGAGAGAGCCCTGGGTCAAGGAACTCCCCTCTCCCCATTCCAGCCTTCGGAATGTTTGCACAAACTACGAGTTCTGGATTTCTTTACCTCAAGTTAACGTGGATATAATCTCCATTATATTATCAAATGACCAGCAGAAAACCATCTGAAACATTCACCATGCTATCGGTTGTAGATTTGCATGGAGCACGGCCTAATTCTGTATTGTGTTGGTAGGGACAATTAGATGCTGTTTCTGTCTGTCAGTGTTCTAATCTGGGACTTCTATTTCTGAGATTATTTACATCAATGCGTCGGTTGCGTCCAGCTGTGCTCACATCTAAAATAAACACAAAAACAATGTTCCTCAATGTGTTTTTCGCAACTGACCAGAGGGATTCTTTTCTGGCTACTGGCAGCAATAGTAAAGTGACCTGAGATTTCCTGGACAGGATTATCAGATTTTATTTTGTGCAAAGGGGACTTCCCTGCAATACGATGGCAGAGAATAACGCGGCGTTTGTGTGAGAGCAATGCAAGTATGCGGCACCACCTCTGGAGAGCAGGCTGCTCTTCCACAATGTCCATTTGCAAGAGGATTGAAACCATTTGAACTCAGCACCTTTCATCTTGACCAAAGGACACTCGGACTGACCCCAAAATGCCGCATTATTTAACGTCCATAGATTTAACTGCAAAACGTTTACATTTCAAGATTGAAAATTGAAACATTTCAGATTGGGTCTCAATATGTACTTTCGAGAGTCTCAATGTCCGAAATATCCCCACAGCCACTCCGGGCTTTAAAAATGCTTCCCTGATCAGAATCTATCGAAATATCAGGCAATATAAACACAACAGATTCCGATAAGATCTTCGCGATTTTAGCAAGGACGATTGTGGAATAAACAACAGCTAGGACTGCAAATGACTATCTGTTTAGTGGGCCAATGTTTCAAGAAGATATGCGGGACAATGTTTTTGCGCACATAGTTAAGACTGGTAGCTGCCTTGTGTGTTAGTGGAGCAGATGTGACAGTCAGGGACAAGCGGTCAGGGGAGGCAGAGTCTCACCTGTCATACTCCCAATGAAAATAGGTGATCATTACAGGGAGGGCCGAGCCACTGATACTAGCCAGTGCCTCCCATCCATTGATCTCACCGCACGTCATGATGACAGTAGCATCTAGATATGCGAGGAATGGAGAGATATAGCACACGTACGGCCAGAAACGACAAGCTTTACGTGGCGCCATGTTCGGCAAGGATATTAAGGGCCGACGCGCTTGTTCCCATGTTGTACTGTTCACCGTTGCCATTAGAGAACATGTCAAAATGTCGTTAGCAGCGAAGCAATGTGTTTCACAACAGCTACACCAATCCACCGTGGCCTACTTGATCTCCCGGTTGCTAAACACTTTAACCCCCCCCCCCCCCCCCCCATTCCCACACAGAGCTCTGTCCTGGCCCCCTCTACTGTCAGAGTGAGGCCCAACGAACATTGGAGGAACAGCGCCTCATATTTCGCTCGGGCAGCTTACAACCCGGCGGTTGTAATGATGATTTGGCGAACTTCAAGTAACGCTTGCTTTTCCTCTCTCTCTGCCCCTCCCCATCCTAGTTCTCCGACGTTTCACTGTCCTGATTAATTTCACGGATTGTATGCTTTCTTGTCACCTTCCCCTCAGCCAACAATTAATCATTCTACATTCCCTTAGCATCGTTTGCTTTGATATGCCGTTTTTACAACTTGCCCTTCCATACCTCTAAACTGTCTCTTCCCTGATTACCAGACATAAGAAGGGTCTCGACCCGAAACGTCTCCCATTTGTTCTGTCCGGAAATGCTGTCTGTCCCACTGCGTTACTCCAGGATTTATTGCCGGTGTAAACCAGAACCTGCAGTTCCTTCATTCACAAATCCATGTCTCAGTTGTTAAAAATCGGCATTGTTTCACGTGATTAGACATAGAAAATAGGTGCAGGAGGAGGCCATTCGGCCCTTCGAGCCAGCACCGCCATTCATTGTGATCATGGCTGATCGTCCCAATCAATAACCCGTGCCTGCCTTCTCCCCATATCCCTTGATTCCACTAGCCCCTAGAGCTCTATCTAACTCTCTCTTAAATCCATCCAGTTCTTGGCCTCAACTGGCCTCTGTGGCAGGGAATTCCACAAATTCACAACACTCTGGGTGAAAAAGTTTTTTCTCACCTCAGTCTTAAATGGCCTCCCCTTTATTCTAAGACTGTGGCCACTGGTTCTGAACTCGCCCAACATTGGGAACATTTTTCCTGCATCTAGCTTGTCCAGTCCTTTTATAATTTTATATGTTTTTATAAGACCCCCCTCATCCTTCTAAACTCCAGTAAATACAAGCCTAGTCTTTTCAATCTTTCCTCATATGACAGTCCCGCCATCCCAGGGATCAAACTCATGAACCTACGCTGCAGTGCCTCAATCACAAGGATGTCCTTCCTCAAATTAGGAGACCAAAACTGTACACAATCGAAGTGCCGAATGGCCTACTCCTGCACCTATTTTCTATGTTTCTATGTTTCTACCTCCGATTTAGACAATAGACAATAGACAATAGGTGCAGGAGTAGGCCATTTGGCCCTTCGAGCCAGCAACGCCATTCAATGTGATCATGGCTGATCATCCCCAATCAGTACCCCGTTCCTGCCTTCTCCCCATATCCCCTGACTCTGCTGTTTTTAAGAGCCCTATCTAGCTCTCTCTTGAAAGCATCCAGAGAACCTGCCTCCACCGCCCTCTGGGGCAGAGAATTCCAGACTCACCACTCTCGGTGAGAAAAAGTGTTTCCTCGTGTCCGTTCTAAATGGCTTACTCCTTATTCTTAAACTGTGGCCCCTGGTTCTGCACTCCCCAACATCGGGAACATGTTTCCTGCCTCTAGTGTGTCCAAGCCCTTAACAATCTTATATATTTCAATGAGATACCCTCTCATCCTTCTAAACTCCAGAGTGTACAAGGCCAGCTGCTCCATTCTCTCAGCATATGACAGTCCCGCCATCCCCGGGAATTAACCTTGTAAACCTACGCTGCACTCCCTCAATAGCAAGAATGTCCTTCTTCAAATTAGGGGACCAAAACTGCACACAATACTCCAGGTGTGGTCTCACTAGGGCTCTGTACAACTGCAGAAGGACCTCTTTGCTCCGATATTCGATTCCTCTTGTTATAAAGGCCAACGTGCCATTCACTTTCTTCACTGCCTGCTGTACCTGTATGCTTACTTTCATAGACGGATGTACAAGGACCCCCAGATCCCGTTGTACTTCCCCTTTTCCCAACTTGACGCCATTTAAATAGTAATCTGCCTTCCTGTTTTTGCTACCAAAGTGGATAACCTCACATTTATCTGCATTAAACTTCATCTGCCACGCATCTGCCCACTCCCTCAACCTGTCCAAGTCACCCTGCATCCTCATAGCATCCTCCTCACAGTTCACACTGCCGCCCATCTTTGTGTCATCTGCAAATTTGCTAATGTTACTTTGAATCCCTTCATCCAAATCATTCATGTATATTGTAAATAGCTGCGGTCCCAGCACCAAGCCTTGCGGTACCCCACTAGTCAATGCCTGCCATTCTGAAAGGGACCCGTTAATCCCTACGCTTTGTCTCCTGTCTGCCAACCACTTCTCTATCCATGTCAGCACTCTACCCCCAATACCATGTGCCCTATTTTTGCCCACTAATCTCCTATGTGGGACCTTATCAAATGCTTTCTGAATGTCCAGCACACTACATCCACTGGCTCTCCCTTGTCCATTTTCCTAGTTACATCTTCAAAAACTTCCAGAAGATTAGTCAAGCATGATTTCCCCTTCGTAATCCATGCTGACTCGGACCGATCCTGTTACTGCTATCCAAATGTGCGGCTATCTCATCTTTTATAATTGACTCCGGCATCTTCCCCACCACTGATGTCAGGCTAACTGGTCTATAATTCCCCGTTTTTCACTCTCCCGCCTTTCTTAAAAAAGTGGGTTAACATTAGCTACCCTCCAATCCACAGGAACTGATCCTGAGTCTATAGAACATTGGAAAATTATCACCAATGCATCCACGATTTCTAGAGCCACTTCCTTAAGTACCCTGGGATGCAAACCATCAGGCCCTGGGGATTTATCAGCCTTCAGTGCCATCAGTCTATCCAACACCATTTCTGCCTAATGTGGATTTCCTTCAGTTCCTCTGTCACCCTAGATCCTCTGGCCACTACTATATCATGAAGATTGTTTGTGTCCTCCTTAGTGAAGACAGATCCAAAGTACCTGTTCAACTCGTCTGCCATTTCCTTGTTCCCCATAATAAATTCATCTTTTTCAGTCTTCAAGGGAGACTTTGGTCTTAACTAATTTATTCCTCGTCACATACCTAAAGAAGCTTTTACTATCGTGCTTTATATTCTTGGCTAGCTTTACCTTCGTACCACATCTTTTCTCCCCATATTGTCTTTTTGGTTGACCTCTCTTGGACCCACAATACATCAACACTGGTCAAGAAGGCTCACCAGCGTCTCTTCTTCCTGAGGAGACTAAAGAAGGTCCATCTGTCTCCTCAGATTCTGGTGAACTTCTACCGCTGCACCATTGAGAGCATCCTTACCAACTGCATCACAGTATGGTATGGCAACTGCTCTGTCTCCGACCAGAAAGCACTGCAGAGGGTGGTGAAAACTGGCCAACGCATCACCGGTTCCTCACTCCCCCTCCATTGAGTCTGTCCAAAGCAAGCGATGTCTGCGAAGGGCGCGCA
>JAXLNO010003044.1:0-37688 GCA_038087875.1 Malacoraja senta
GATTGTACCTCAAACCCAAAGATGTGGAAAGGTCAAGTTTTAGCTCTCCGCCATTGGCAGAGTTTCGTTTCCGCTTTCAATCTCGCAAGAAACGGGCATTTTTACCAAAGAGATCCTTTCATCTTTGGGCACATTTGCAGGCAGCTATTCTGGTGCAGAACACCATCGGAGTTGTTTTTCACGTGCAGGAAGGAAGTGCGGACGCTGGTTTGACGCGGAGACAGGCACAGGTTGCTGGAGTAACTCAGCGGGCCAGGCAGCATCTCTGGATAAAAAGGAATAGGTGATGTTTCGGCTCGAGACCCCCCCGAATCGGGCCGAGAGGGGGTCTCGATCCGAAACGTCACCTATTCCTTTTCATCCCAAGATGCTGCCTGACCCGCTGAGTCACTCCAGCAACCTGTGTCTCATCTTGGGAATTTCGGGTATGCTCTCAAGCTACAGTTTACATTTTACTCGATACACCAAGAAGAGGCGTTTGGATATCATCCACAGTATCTGATCCGTGCAAGCTTACCACACTGGGGCAGCTGTAAATATCAGATCGTCTTTCCCAATCCCGGGGCACGCAGCCAATTACATGCTTTATGAAGTGTAGTCATTGCTGTAACATCCTCGTCAAGACTCACACAGAGCGATGTGGAGATAACAAGCATAACTCGTGACGCCAGGCGCAAGGAACTGCAGATGCCGGGCTTTTAACAGGCAACTTGAACGTCCAGGAGCAGGAGAAAGGATGCAGAAAGTTGTGACCACTGCCCAGTCCATCATCGGCTCTGACCTCCCCACCCCACCATCGAAGGGATCTATCGCAGCCGCTGCCTCAAAAAGGCTTCCAGCATCATCAAAGACCCACACCATCCTGGCCACACACTCATCTCTCCGTTGCCATCGGGAAGAAGGTACAGGAGCTTGAAATCTGGAACATCTAGGTTCAGGAATAGCTCCTTCCCCACAGCCATCAGGCTATTAAACACAACATCAAACAGACTCTGAACAATGCCTCTGATCCTCCTGCGCTCCAAGGAATAGTGTCCCAGCCCACACAACCTCTCCCAAAAGCTCAGGCCCTCGAGTCCAGGTAACATCCTTGTAAATCTTCTCTGCACCCTGCCATACTTGACAACATCTTTCCTATAAGGGGATGCCCAGAACTGACCACGGTACTCTGGATGTGGCCTCGAAGACATCTTGTAATAACACCAACGTGACCTCCCAACTTCTCTACTCAATAGTTACCAGGCAGAACACAGAACAATTTCCAATGATGGCAGACAAAAATGCTGGAGAAACTCAGCGGGTGAGGCAGCATCTATGGAGCGAAGGAATAGGTGACGTTTCAGGTCGAGACCCTTCTTCAGACTGATGTGGAGGGGGGGGGGAACGGGGAAAAAGAAAGGAAGAAGCGGAGACAGTGGGCTGTGGGAGAGCTGGGAAGGGGAGGGGAAGGAGGGAGAAAGCAAGGACTACCTGAAATTGGAGAAGTCAATGTTCATACCGCTGGGGTGTAAACTGCCCAAGCGCAATATGAGGTGTTGCTCCTCCAATTTGCGGTGGGACTCACTCTGGCCATGGAGGAGGCCCAGGACAGAAAGGTCGGATTCGGAACGGGAGGGGGAGTTGAAGTGCTGAGCCACCGGGAGGTCAGGTTGGTTATTGCGAACCGAGCGGAGGTGTTGGGCGAAGCGATCGCCAAGCCTGCGCTTGGTCTCACCGATGTAGAGCAGTTGACACCTGGAACAGCGGATGCAGTAGATGAGGTTGGAGGAGGTGCAGGTGAACCTCTGCCTCACCTGGAAAAATTGCTTGGATCCTTGGATGGATTTTCCAATGATGGGTTATTGAGACTGTGATATCCCATGAGATTTAAACCCATGCTCTTTTGATTATCAGTTCTGAACTGTACCACCTGTACAAAGCCGTTTTTAGTGGGAACAGGAAGCTCAGCCTTCCTGTTAGATTGAAGATAGACTCAAAATTCTGGAGTTACTCAGCGGGTCGGGCAGCATCTCCGGAGAAAAGGAGCAGGTGACGTTTTGGGTCGACACCCTTCTTCAGACTGAGAGTCAGGGGAGAAGGAAACTGGAGGGCTGAAAAAGAATCGGAACAAATCCGATGACTCAGGAAAAGTGGAGCAACCGGGTGATCGCGTAGGCCAAGGCGGACTGAGCGGAGGTGTGTTCAGCGAGACGATCGCCGAGCCTGGACTTGGTCTCGCTGATATATAGGAGTCCACTCTGGGAGCAATGGGTTCGGTAGTTGAGGACCTGCGGTAGTTTAAGGAGAAGGGCCGAAGATTTAATAGGAATCTGAGAGGTAACTTTTTCACACAGAGGGTGGTGGGTGTTTGGAACGCGCTGCCGGAGGAGGTAGTTGAGGCTGGGACTATCCCAGCGTTTACCAGTGTGACACTAGTGTACACAAAAGTGCTGGAGAAACTCAGCGGGTGAGGCAGCATCTATGGAGCGAAGGAAATAGGCAACGTTTCGGGCCAAAACGTTGCCTATTTCCTTCGCTCCATAGATGCTGCCTCACCCGCTGAGTTTCTCCAGCACTTTTGTCTACCTTCGAGTTTCCAGCATCTGCAGTTCCTTCTTGGACATTGAGACTAGTGTAGACGGGACATGTTGGCCAAGTGTGGGCAAGTTGGGCCGAAGGGCCTGTTTCCACACTGTATCACTCTATGAGCTGAACCTTTATTTACCAACACTGTCAATTCATCCTCACTGGCGATGCTTGGGGCATGGTGTCGACATTTGTACTTTCCCGTACACTTTTAACATTTCGGCTCCGATAGGCTTCCAAAGGAGCATGAGAATCCACCTCCAATCACCAGAGAGGAAATAAGATGGCATTGACTGATCGAATGAAAGAAACAGCGTGGAGCATTGTCTGTCCTTTGTACCTCCTCCGTCCATATCCCACATCTTTTGTCTTTTCATCTCTGGCCCTTGTCCAGCCATCTGCCTATCACCCCCCAGCACCTATTCCTCCTCTCCGGAGATGCTGCCTGACCCGCTGAGTTATTCCGGCACTTTGCGTCTATCCATCTATCACATGCCAGGCTTCGAACTCTAACTCTGCTCCTTCCTCCATATCTCTTCCAGCTTTCTCCCCGCCCCTCTCCCCCCACACACACACACTACAATCAGGCTGAAGAAGGGTCCTGATCCGAAACATCACCTATTCACGTTCCCCAGAGATGCTGCCAGACCTGCTGAGTTACTCCAGCTCTTTGTGTCCTTTTTATCAATATGGAAACAGGCCCTTTGGCCCACATCGACCATCGATCGCCTCCTAACACCCGTTCTGTGTTATCCAACTTTCTCACCCACTCCCTGTACATTCGGGCTAATTTACAGAGGGCCAACTGACCTGCAAACCATGCACGACTTTGGGTTGTGGGAGGAAACCCGGGGCACCCGGAGAAAACCCACGCGGTCACAGGGAGAACGCACAAATTCCACACCCAGAACATAGAACAGTGCAGCACGGGAAGAGGCCCTTCGGTCCACAATGTATGTGCTAAGTTACAATGAACTGTCCCGTATTAGCTGGGACATCCCGTGGTGGTGAATGGTGAATCAGAGTGGTGAATCTGTGGAACTCTCTGCCACAGAGGGTAGTTGAGGCCAGTTCATTGGCTATATTTAAGAGGGAGTTAGATGTGGCCCTTGTGGCTAAAGGGATCAGGGGGTATGGAGAGAAGGCAGGGATTGGATACTGAGTTGGATGATCAGCCATGATCATATCAAATGGCAGTGCAGGCTCGAAGGGCCGAATGGCCTACTCCTGCACCTATTTTCTATGTTTCTATGTATATTGGGCTAAATTGGTTTGTCCCGTACGGGACCGCCCTTGTCCCGTATTTGACTGCTACTATTTGGGTCGGGGGGACTGTCGCGTCGGAGCGCCGCGTCCAGCCCCGCCTCACCCGTCCCGAGGTAGTGCAGCCCATGGAGTGCAGCAGCAGCAGCGCCTCGCCCGTGGCCCCGTCGGTCGGTCGGCAGCCCGGCCAGCTGTCCGACCTTCGGACCTTCGCTTACGGCTGATAACACCACCCCCCCTCCTTCTCATGGCCGATCATCGGTTCGTGAGTTGGATGGGGCGCTGGACTTTGCGCGCGACGTCGAGCGGCCCGGGCCAAAACTCCTCAGCTGGCCCGCCGGCTGGGCTTTGTGTGCAGTCCAGCACCCGGGGCCAACTCATCATTCACCCAGCCACGGCCCAGTCGGTCAACGAATTGCCGTCGGGAATTTGTCCCGTATTTGGACCTTTTGTCCCTTATTTGGGAGTGAGAAAGTTGGCAACATTACACTGAACTCTTTTGCCTGCACATGATCCGTATCGCTACATTCTCTGTACATACATGAGCCTATCCAAAAGCATCTTAAACGCTACCATCGTACCTGCCTCTACCACCAACACAGGCAGCGTGTTCCAGGCACCCACCACCCTCTGTCTAAAAAAAACCTTGCCTCACACACCTCCATTAAACCTTGTCCCTCTCACGTACTTGATATTTATCCATCATGGGATAAAGATTCTGATTCTCTATCCCATCTATGCCTCATATAATTATGTTCTTCTATCAACTTCAAGTTCAAATGTATTTGTTACATAAGGTGCAGTGAAATGTAATTGACCATGCAGCGTTAAGCCCCTGTACCACTTTCACGACCTAATTGGCAACCTCTGCCGAGTTTGCCCTTGACTCGTACTCGCAGCATGGTCGCCACCAGGTGGTAGGAGGTCTTAGGAGGTCTTCGTAACTCTTCCTCGTGCTCCTGAGTGGTCTCCGCGTACTCGTGGTCTCAAGTAGGTCGCGGCGTCTTTTCCAGCCTGATAAAGAAATGTCCACGAGTAAAGAAAAAGGTTGGCATGGAAAAAGTTGATACTTTTAACTCGTAGGTAGGTCGTGATGGTAGTCGTAGTTAGTCGTAGGTAGGTCGTGATGGTGGTCGTAGTTAGTCGTAGGTAGGTCGGTAACTGGCCCGAGGGAAAAAAAGGCAAACATGACATTATTTTATCATGTGGTCATTTTCCACTCGTAGCTAGTCGTAGTTGGTCTTAGGTGTGGAAGACTGAGGTCGAGGGGGGTCGTAGGAGGTTGTAGACATAGTCGTAGGAGGTCGTAGACATAGTCGTAGGAGGTCGTAGACATAGTCGTAGGAGGTCGTAGACATAGTCGTAGGAGGTCGTAGACATAGTCGTAGGAGGTCGTACACATAGTCGTAGGAGGTCGTACACATAGTCGTAGGAGGTCTTTTACTTCGGCGAGTCCACACGACCGTGACATTTTTTTCAACTTGTCCGGGGTCTTCCAAACTCGTGGATTAGGTCGTCCAAGTGGGACAGGCCCTTTATTTACAATTAAAAAAGGCCACTATACACAACGTAATTCCACACAGACATCCACCACAGCATTCTTCACTATGCTGGAAGGCAATACAGTTCAGACAGCCCTTCTCCTCCTCCTCCTCCCTTGTTCACCCGTGGTCGGGGCCCTGACCCTCCGTAGTCGCCGCTACGGACAGCCCGATGTTCCAGCCCTCTGGTCGGGATGGTCGGAACGCCGTCGTCGGCACACCGGAGCTCCCACATCTCTCCTCAATACCCTGCATTCTGGAGAATAGCGGCCGAGGTCAGGATCGAACCCTGGTCTCTGGCGCCGTGAGACAGCAGCTCTACCCGCTGGGCCACCGTGCCGCCTCGTCAAAATCACAGTTCATTCTATTGGGTTATCGTCTCAAGGTACCTTACTACTTTCTACCTGGCGCACGGTGCAATGTCACAACAGCGAATATATGGTCATGAAATCACAACTTCCAGGCAGGGAACTAAAGCAGAATGTTGTATGATTTGTGCATTTATCCCAAAGTATAGGATTAACAAACATACATGCGGTGAACGTTCGAGCATTATTTAGTGGTGCCACAGGTAACGGCACTGTGGCCACAGTAGGGCGGCGCATCGGTGGCGCAGCGGTGGAGTTGCTGCCATACAGCGCCAGAGACCCCGGGTTCCATCCTGATTACGGTCGCTGTCTGTACGGAGTTTGTGCGCTTTCCCCGTGAGCATGTGGGATGTCTCCGAGTGCGGCAGTTTCCTCCCACTCTCCAAAGACGTACAGTCTTTGATCATTCAAGGGATATGGGGGAGAAGGCAGGAACGGGATACTGATTGGGGATGATCAGCCATGATCACAATGAAAGGCGGTGCTGTCTCGAAGGGCCGAATGGCCTCCTCCTTCACCTATTGTCTATTGTTACTTGGTTTCGGTACATTGTCGAAATTGCCCCAAGTATTGTTGGATAGTGTTAGTTTACGGAGGGATCGCTGTTCGGCACGGATTCGATGTTCCACGCTGTATCTCTAAAGCCTAAAATCTAAAAGTTCGAGAAAAAAAAAGGTTTAAAAATGTTGCCCTGATATCATGATTCACTGTTAGTTCAGTGACGTCAAGCTGTTCAGATGGTTATGCTAATATGACCAGCTCTTTGGATTTGTATCACTGGTTAATTCTGCGCTAACTAGAAGAAATTGATGCAATGGGAATGTATGAAAGCTTCTGCAATCCAATTAATTGCAAGCTGGACCACAGTGACCATCTATCACTCCGTGCCAAAGATAACTAGGACACAAATACCTTTCAGCACAAACACAAAATTGGCTTAAGTTCTTATTTGGTTGGAAAGTAGAATCGATGGCTCACAAGCAGCTACCAATGGCCTGTTTCCTTTATCATCGTAGGTAGACAAAAAGCTGGAGGAACTCAGCGGGTGAGGCAGCATCTATGGAGCGAAGGAAATAGGCAACGTTTCGGGTGGAGACCCTTCTTCAGACTGATGTGAGGGTGGGAGGGGGGGGGGGGCGGGAAGAAGAACGGAAGAGGTGGAGCCAGTGGGCTGAGGGAGAGCTGGGAAGGAGAGGAGAAAGCAGGGACTACCTGAAATTGGAGAAGTCAATGTTCATGCCGCTAGGGTGCAGACTGCCTAAGCGGAATATGAGGTGCTGCTCTCCAATTTCCGGTGGTCCTCACTCTGGCCATGGAGGAGGCCCAGGACAGAAAGGTCGGATTCGGAATGGGAGGGGGAGTTGAAGTGCTGAGCCACCCGGAGATCCTGAGTCCACTGGCTCCCTCAGCCCACTGGCTCCACCTCTTCCTTTCTTCTTGCTGAAGAAGGGTCTCGACCCAAAACGTTGCCTCTTTCCTTCACTCCATAGATGCTGCCTCACCCGCTGAGTTTCTCCAGCATTTTTGTCTACCTTTGATTTTCCAGCATCTGCAGTTCCTTCTTAAACAATCCTTCATCATCGTTACTTTTTGACATCTTTTCTTCATTGTTCTTTATCTCTCTACATCATCGTCTATATCTCTTGTTCACCAGTCTGAAGAAGGGACTCGACCCGAAACGTCACGCATTCCTTCTCTCCAGAGGTCCTGCCCGTCCCGCTGAGTTACTCCAGCTCTTTGTGTCGATCTTCACTAGATTGCTCCTTCAGTGAAGAAAGGTGAAGAAAAGACTCCAAATAAACGTGACATTAAGTATTCTACGATTGAAAGAACTAGAGAAAGACACAAAGTGCTGGAGTGACTCAGCAGGTCAGACAGCATCCCTGGAGAGCGTGGATAGGTGACTTTAGACCTTAGAGGTACAACGTGGAAACAGGCCCTTTGGCCCACTGAGCCCCCACCGACCAGTGATCACCCTGTACGCTAGCACTATCCTGCATAAGAGGACACCAATGGCCACACTGGCCAGGCCCGCCCTGCAACGTTGCCAGGACAACGGGCCTTCATGGTCACGCTAAGAATTCCAAACCCATAACAACTGGGACTTGAAAGTGGCGTCAAATTTAGTTTAGTTCCAAAATTTTGGAATGAAATTTTTGAAACTTTCAATAAATTATTTTAAATAAAACTGAAACCGAATGCAGAACTGATTATTTTTGGAACAATAGAAGCAAGTTTGGAGTTGACTTCGTTTCAAAGGAGTTTTCTTAGTTATGGCTTAATAACGGCAAAAAAATTAATACTGAAATTTTGGAAAAACGCTCCCACGCCAACAATAAAAATGTGGACTTCTAATATGTCGGAATTGTTACATCTAGAAGATATGAGATTCCTCCTAGCAGGTAAACAAGACCAATTCCAAAAGATTTGGTCTCCATATATCGACTTATTACAAACATAGGGTGCAACAAAATGATGATAATAAATGGTTTTAAGTCCTGGTGAGGGTTGAGTAAAGATAAGAAGTAGGTACATCCCTTTCATATTGTCCTATTTTATTTTATTTTTTCTCTTTTTTTTCTTTTCTTCTTTAACTACTTCTTGTGGTTTAGGTTCACATGTGTGTTCCTGGACCACTTTTTTCATTCACTCACTGACTGTCTTTGCTAGCTCTTTCTATCCTTTTTTTCTATTAAAGTTAAAAAAACAGAAGTGGTACAAGAACTGTATAAATCTACGTTATTGCAGATTACTGTAATGTAAAATACTTCTAATAAATAAAAATAAAAAAAATAAAAATTTAGTTTTAGTTTAGTTCAGAGATACAGCAAGGAAACAGGCCCTTTGACCCGCCGAGTCCGTGCTGACCAGCGATCCCGGCACACTTAAACCCCTGACCCACGGTACGAGTTCATTCCAAGAACTCAGAGATTTACGGTAATGGCCGCTCGTCGGTACTCGGGGCTCTCGTGGACATTTTTCATCATGTTGAAAAATCTTCACGTGTCTTCCCGTGCTTACCTGCTGTTAGCGAGTCTTCCCGAGTACCTGCCATTAGCATTACGAGCCGTTAAGAGACGTCCCCGAGCTCCAACATACCCGCTACGTTCATTCTCCGTGCTTACCATGAGTTGGAATTTTTAAAACTCGGGAGAGCTCTTGGAATGAACTCGTACCGTGGGACAGGGCTATAACACTATCCTACACACACCAGGGACATTGCACAATTACAGCAAGACAATTACCTACAAGCCTGTACATCTTTGGAGTGTGGGAGGAAACCGAAGATCTGAGGTCACGGGGAGTACATACCAACTCCATATAGATAGCACCCGCAGTCGGGATCAAACCCGAGTCTCCGGCACTGTAAGCGCTGTGAGGCAGCATCTCTACCGCTGCGCCACCGTGCCACAGTGAACAAGCAAAATGGAGCAGAGTCCATGCAGACCAGCGATCCCTGCACACTAACACTATCCTACACACACCAAGGACAATGCACAATTATACCGAGCCAATTAACCTACAAACTTTGGAGAGCGGGGGGAAACCGAAGATCTCGGAGAAAATCCACAGCGGGTCACTGGGGGAAAGTACGGTACAAACTCCGTATAGACAAGCACCTGTAGTCAGGATCGAACCCAGGTTTCTGGCGCTGAGAGGCAGCAACTCTACTGCTGCGCCACCGTGCCACTCACCTGGCGACTCTGTACGCTCTCTCGGTGCAATACGGCTATATACTTGTGTGTAGGGTCGCCAACGTTCTCACTCCTAAATAAGGGGAAAATGGTCAAAATCAGGGACAAATTCCCGACGGCAATTCGTTGACCGACTCGGCCGTGGCTGGGCAAATGATGAGACGGCCCGGGTGCTGGACGGCACACAAAGCCCAGCCGGTGGGCCAGCTGAGGAGTTTTGGCCCGGGTGACGTCCAGCGCCCCATCCAACTCATGAACCGATGATCGGCCATGAGAAGGAGGGGTGGTGGTGGTGTCGGCGGTAAGCGAAGGTCCGAAGGTCGGACAGCTGGCCGGGCTGCCGACCGACCGACGGGGCCACGGGCGAGGCTCTGCTGCTGCACTCCATGGGCTGCACTACGTCGGGACGGGTGAGGCGGGGCCGGACGCGGCGCTCCGACCCGACAGTCCCCTCGACCCGAGTAGTAGCAGTCAAATACGGGACAAGGGCGGTCCTGTACGGGACAAACCAATTTAGCCCAATATACGGGAAGTCCCGGCTAATACGGGACAGTTGGCAACCCTACTTGTACTGTGGCTGAGATGCTTATCTAAGGTGCATCGAAGTGTTTATGTATAGTGATACTTGTACTGAACTACATACAAAAATGAATTTCACTGTACCTGGTACATGTACCATGAAACCATGTCAGTTTATGATCCACTCCTCATCATTCCCAATTCCATTCTTAACTTGCCTTAGGGCTATAATTAATATTTACTACTCTTGAGAAAATCCATTTCATTTTCCAGACACTTGTGTCCTAATTTTATCTTCACACCTTTAAACCTGTGATAACACACTTAAGTAAAGACCATGCAAATTACACAAACCGCTTATTTTCAAACCGCTAAATTAAATCACCCCGCCAGTTGTCCATTCTTCAACGAAAATTGCTTCCATTTTATTAACTGCGTCATAAATAAATCCAGGATCGGTTTTCATTCATTGCTTTAGCTAAACTGTGAGGAGAAAGTCTTCCCTAGTTCCCATTTTGTTCATTTTGTACTTGATCCTTCAGTTCTGCTCTCCAAGACAAATTGGCTTTGGTAAAAGTTGTGAATTGTCCCTAGTGTGTGGGATGGTGCAAGTGTACGGGGATCGCTGGTTCATAAGTTCATAAGTAATCGGAGCAGAATGAGGTCATTCGGCCCATCGTCTAGTCTGCCTTCAATCATGGCTGATCTATCTCTCCCTCCTAACCCCATTCTCCTGCCTTCTCCCCTTAACCCATGACACCCGTACTAATCAAGAACCTATCAATCTCTGCTTTAAACATATTCATTGACTTGGCCTCCACAGCCTTCTGTGGCAATGATTTCCACAGATTCTAAACGTCCTCTGAATAAAGAAATTCCTCCTCATCTTCCTAAAGGAAAGTCCTTTAATTCTGAGGATATGACCTCAGGTCCTAGACTCTCCCACAAGTGGAAACATCCTCTCCACATCCGCTCTATCCAGGCCTTTCACTATTCGGTAAGTTTCAATGAGGCCCCCCCTCATCCTTGTAAACTCCAGCGAGTACAGGCCCAGTGCCGTCAACTGCTGTATCCGCGCTGTATCTCTCAACTAAACTAAACATGTAGTTGTTCCCTATGAGACAGTTAACAACTGACTGTGCAGTTGCTGTACACTGCTGTTACCAACGATATGGGTGGACCTGAAAAAATAAGGAACAGGGTTGAACGATTGTTAGCCATAAATGTTGGATAAGAAGGGAGCGGCCAGCTGCGGGGACCGCCGATAAAAACATCGCGGAGCCGCGGGTCTGTGGAGCGGCCAGCTGCGGGCGGCAGCGCTGACTTTAACATCGCGGAGCCTGGCATCTCTCGCCGAGATCGCCAGTATGTGGAGCTCCGTCCAGAGCGGCCTGTTGGCTTGGAAGCCGCGGTCTCCGGTAAGGAGGCAGCCGTTCCTGGCACCCCAAGCCGCTGAGAGGGTTCTCCCGACGCCGGAGTACCATCACCCGGCGAGAACGGCCAGGAACATCGAGCCTCCGTAGCGGCGACTGTGGAGGCCTCAATATGCCTGACTATGGGTGGACATGGGGATGGGGACTGGACTTTGTGCCTTCCCCCACAGTGGGAACCATTGTGGGGGGATGTTTTTATGTTTTAATGTTAAACTTCTTTAATGCTATGTTGTATTTTTATTAGTGTGCTGCAAGGACATCTGAATTTCCCCTGAATAAGAGGATTAATAAAGTAAAAATCAATCAATCAATCAATCAAATTTAGTTCCGTTTAATTTGTTGTCATGTGTACCAAGGTACAGTGAAAAGCTTTTGTTGCGTGTTATCCAGTCACCAGAAAGCCAATACATGATTACAGTCCAGCCAGTTACAGTGCATAGATACATCATAGACAATAGACAATAGACAATAGGTGCAGGAGTAGGCCATTCGGCCCTTCGAGCCAGCACCGCCATTCAATGTGATCATGGCTGATCATCCCCAATCAGTACCCCGTTCCTGCCTTCTCCCCATATCCCCTGACTCCGCTATTTTTAAGAGCCCTATCTAGCTCTCTCTTGTAAGCATCCAGAGAACCGGCCTCCACCGCCCTCTGAGGCAGAGAATTCCACAGACTCACCACTCTCTGTGAGAAAAAGTGTTTCCTCGTCTCCGCTCTAAATGGCTTACTCCTTATTCTTAAACTGTGGCCCCTGGTTCTGGACTCTCCCAACATCGGGAACATGTTTCCTGCCTCTAGTGTGTCCAAGCCCTTAACAATCTTATATGTTTCAATGAGATGCCCTCTCATCCTTCTAAACTCCAGAGTGTACAAGCCCAGCTGCTCCATTCTCTCAGCATATTATAAGGGAATATAAGGGAATATAAGGGAATTATAAGGGAATAACGTTTAGTGCAATGTAAAGCCAGTCAAGACTGATCAAGGATAGACCGCGGGTCATCGAAGAGGTAGATAGTAGTTCAGCACCGCTCTCTGGCTGTGGTAGGATGGTTCAGTTGCCTGATAACAGCTGGGAAGAAGCTGTCCCTGTATCTGAAGGTGTGCGTTTTCACACTTCTATAATACCTTTTGCCTGATGGGAGAGGGGAGAAGAAGGAGTGGCCAGGGTGCGACTGGTCCTCGACTATGCTGCCGGCCTTGCCGAGGCAGCGAGAGGCATAAATGGAGTCCATGGAAATGGAGGTCAGGTTTGTGTGGTGGTCTGGGCTGCGTCCACAATTCGTTGCAGTTGAACAACTGGGGACTAAAGGATTTATCACGAGAGAACAAGATATTAGGTAGCTATTAATTTGCTGGTTCCACATTTCTATTTATGTTCGTCAACTCATTTAACTTCCGTTATAAATGTCGTTTAATCTTAGGCCATATATTGAATCTATGAATTTCCTAATGCGTGTACTGGCAAAGAGGAGAAGTATGCTTTATGGATTTGAGCCATTTCATTCCCCAGTCTCCAAGGACCATTTGAATCCATATTAATTTCCTCTCTGGCAGTTATATGCCCACATATGTACTGCACTATTTCACTTTTAATCTGCCAGTAATTTAGTAATGTGTAAACAAATTACCCAGAGATATATATTATAATGTAATTGATTGGGGGAGCAGTAAATTCAATATGCAGGGAGATTGTATTAAGAGGTAGATTATTTGAAGCAATGCGATTTAAAAATTACAACTGGGCGCCTGTGATCATGTTTTGTGTTTAGAAGCGTCGCCTGAATTAGGCTCTCCCTTTTATTTAAGAAGCACAATTCAAAATGCTTCATCAATGGACTACTGTGACATTAATTCCTCCATAACTGCAACGTGTACTCATTATTAACTGGTTATATAAAAGGTTGCGTTTGCTAGCTGTAAAAGGATCTGTGTGGTAAGCAATCTTAACCCTTAATCCAGCAGCGTGCCTGAGGAAATTTGCAATTAAACGCTAAGTAAGTGTCGGATTATGCATTGGGCAAGATTTAGAATTGGGCCCATCGGTCCGCCATAGTTCATTGTCACGTGTACCGAGGTACAGAGAAAAGCTTTTGTTGCGTGCTATCCAGTCAGCGGACAGACAATACAATTGAGCCATTTACAGTGTCGTTTAAAAGTGTGGAGCCATTGTGAAATGTGATTGTGGACCTGCTTCTGTGGCTAGTACCAAAATGGCCGCCTAGGTTGGCCGCCATCTTAGTACGCATACTCCAAATCAAAGATTCTTCAGCGAGCAAGATGGTCCACTCGACGAAAAATACGCAGTACGGTCATGGGCAGATTCATGGGTAATTTAAGGCCCCATTTCCGAAACCGGCTTCCGTCTCCGCACCAAAGATCCCATAGGATAATAGTGCGGAGACGGAAGCCGGATACGGAAACATCCTCGTAAAAGTAAAAGTTATTTGGTAAAAATCTTCTCCTCATTTTCAGAATTTTAATTTATTAACACAAACTGTTCCCCCGCAACGTTGATTACACTGCGAGTCGGGACGGGTCGGGTCGGGTTACGGAAATGGATGAAAAAAAGGCCCACGTCCGTTCCGTTGCGTACTACACGTCAGCCCGTTGCATTTACCAGGAGTGGTCTATCTTGCTCCGCTACAGGATCTTTGCTCCAAATCCCCTCCTGTCTTTGCTGCTCAAAATCTATCACAGCACTCCTGGATTCACTGGTCTTTTATATGTTTGTCCAGCCTCTCTTCATAGTCAACTGTTCTCTTCTTTTCAACCATTCCCTCGGTTTGTGAGATCTATGTCCTGAAGGGCAAGACGGTGGCGCAGCGGTAGAGTCACTGCCTTACAGCGCCAGGGACCCGGGTTCGATCCCGACTACGGGTGCTGTCTGTACGGAGTGTGTACGTTCACCCCGCGACCTGCGTGGGTTTTGCCCGGGTGCTCCGGTTCCCTCTCACACTCCATTCACACGAGTTTGATGTTATTAACCTACAAGGTTAATTCCCGGGATGGCGGGACTGTCATATGGAGCAGCTGGGCTTGTAACTCTGGAGTTTAGAAGGATGAGAGGGAGTCTCATTGAAACATATAAGATTGTTAAGGACATGGACACACTAGAGGCAGGAAACATGTTCCCGGTGTTGGGGGAGTCCAGAACCAGGGGCCACAGTTTATAAATAAGGAGTAAGCCATTTAGAACGGAGACGAGGAAACACTTTTTCTCACAGAGAGTGGTGAGTCTGTGGAATTCTCTGCCTCAGAGGGCGGTGGAGGCAGGTTCTCTGGATGCTTTCAAGTGA
This sequence comes from Malacoraja senta, assembly GCA_038087875.1. NCBI lineage: Eukaryota > Metazoa > Chordata > Chondrichthyes > Rajiformes > Rajidae > Malacoraja > Malacoraja senta. The sequence continues at coordinate 14,682 of JAXLNO010003044.1, forward strand.
GAGCTAGATAGGGCTCTTAAAAATAGTGGAGTCAGGGGATTTGGGGAGAAGGCAGGAACGGGGTACTGATTGGGGATGATCAGCCATGATCACATTGAATGGCGGTGCTGGCTCGAAGGGCCAAATGGCCTACTCCTGCACCTATTGTCTATTGTCTATTGTCTATTGGATGGCCCGGGGTGGGGGTGACAACCGGGGAGGGGAGGGGGGGAGGGGAGGGAAGGAGGAGTCGCTGTACTTTGTAACTTTGTCAGCGCCGTTGGAGGCCGCTATACGTATACCTTGGGTAAGTAAGCAAAAATGTGCCCTGTAGGCACAACATTTTGGAGTAACTCAGCGGGCCAGGCAACGTCTCTGGAGGGAAGGAATGGGTACGTTTCGGGTCGAGACCCTTCTCCAGACACTTTAGTTTAGTTTAGTTTATATCCAGGTCAACACAAAATGCTGGAGTAAAGAGCCTGTCCCATGAGCATGCGACTGCATGCAGCTAGCGCGACGTAACGTGTTCGCGCCATCCGTGCGGCCTCGCGGGGCCGGTCCCACTTCGATCGCCGGAGCCGTATGGAGTCGTGCGGAGCTGGTCCCGACATCGCGCGGGGCTCCGAAAAATGACAAGTGTTCAAAAATTCCGCGCGGCAAAGGCCTGCCGGCCCCCCGCATGCAGCATCTTGACGCCTAGCGCGTGCCGTTGCGTGATGACGTAACCGCCCCGACGCCGTGCGACGTCCAAATTCAGTCGGCCCGCCTCCTGCCCAGCTGATTGGTGAGTATGATGTCGGGACCAGCTCCGCACAACTCCAGACGGCTCCGCGGTTGGAAGTGGGACCGGCCCCGCGAGGCCGTACGCCTCAAGCCACCACGTTTGGTCGCGCTAGACGCAGGCAGTCGCATGCTGGGGGACAGGCCCCTTACGCAACGGGTGAGGCAGCATCTCTGGAGAGAAGGAATGGGCATCTCTGGAGAGAAGGAATATCCCACTCAGCTCCACTCCACTTTCTCATCCACTCCCTGCATATGAGTGGCAATTTTCTCTTTTAAATGGCTAATTTTAACATACCAACCTGCACGTCTCTTGGGAGGCAGGAGGAAACCGGAGCACCCGGAGCAAACCCGCGCGGTCCCAGGGAGAACGTGCAAACTCCCACACGGACAGCGGCCGAGGTCAGGATGGAACCCGGGTCTCTTCCGCTGCGAGGGAGTGGCTCTACCAACTTGAGCGCCCAGGAGCGGAAAAGACTACAAAAAGTAGTAAACACTGCCCCAGTCCATCATCGGCTCTGACCTCCCTTCCGTCGGAGGGGATCTATCGCAGTCGCTGCCTCAAAAAGGCTGGCAGCATCATCAAGGGCCCACACCATCCTGGCCACACACTCATCTCCCTGCTACCTTCAGGTAGAAGGTACAGGAGCCTGAAGACTGCAACGACCAGGTTCAGGAATAGCTACTTCCCCACAGCCATCAGGCTATTAAACCTGGCTTGGAACAAAACTCTGAACATTAATAGCCCATTATCTGTTATTTGCACTTGATCAGTTTATTTATTCATGTGTGTATATATTTATACAATGGTATATGGACACACTGATCTGTTCTGTATTCATGCCGTCTATGTTCTGTTGTGCTGAAGCAAAGCAAGAATTATCATTGTCCTATCTGGGACACGTGACAATAAACTCTCTTGAATCTTGAATCTTGTGCCACCCTAACGTGTCTCCAAACACACAGATAGAACTCCTTCTCTGCGATCAATTAGATCTTATCTTTCCCGTCATGGCCACCACAGGGTTAAAATGAAAATGCTATAAAAGAGAAATCGCAGACTTTTTCGATGAATTGGTCAATTGCCTTTGTATCATCTTCATTGGACACAGCAAATGAAATTCAGTGCACGTTTGCCTGGTCTATTGTGCTCAATGCTGTTGTAATAGGTATTGATGGAATTTGTGTTCAGTTCGAGCCACAATATATTGTCCACAGGTAGGGCTGACATCATTCAGTTCGTAGACCAGATTCCTGTGGATTCCACGGTTTAGTCTAGTTTGGTTTAGAGACATACAGCGCAGAAACACCCAGTCCAGCGATCCCCGCACACTAACACAACCCAATGCACACACAGTGTGGGACAATTTAACATTTGTACCCAGCCAATTAACCTGCAAACCTGTACATCGTTTGAGTTTGGGCGGAAATAATTCAGTAAATTGTTATTGCCATGAGTCAAGTCAAGTGTTGTATTGTCATATGTCCCGAGAAGGAATAATAACATTCTTATTAGCAGCGGCAAAACATATATGTAAACATTGTACTCTGTAAACACCAGAATAAACAAGAACTAAATGTTACGTCCATAAATTTAAAAAAAAACAACGAATAAATTAACAATAATATTGCAAAGTAAAAAATAAAGGGCCTGTCCACTTGCCGATTTTTTTCGGCGACTGCCGGCGTCATATCAGTGTCGCCAAAAGATTTTGAACATTTCAAAATCCAGCGGAGACAATAAAAATGTTGATTACTTGAAAAAAACACCACGCGTCAATACGTCATCACCTCGCGTCACCACCGCATCACACCGCGTCACACCGCATCACACCGCGTCACCGCCACATCACACCGTGTCACCGCCACATCACACCGTGTCACCACCACATCACGCCGCGTCACACCGCGTCACACCGCGTCACACCGCGTCACCCGCGTCACACCGCGTCACCGCCACTCACACCGCATCACACCGCATCACACCGCATCACCCCACATCACACCGCATCACCCCACATCACACCGCATCACCCCACATCACACCGCATCACGCAGATTCACACCGCATCACCCCCACATCACACCGCATCACGCAGATTCACACCGCATCACCCCACATCACACCGCATCACCCCACATCACACCGCATCACCCCACATCACACCGCATCACCCCACATCACACCGCATCACGCAGATTCACACCGCATCACCCCCACATCACACCGCATCACCCCACATCACACCGCATCACCCCACATCACACCGCATCACCCCACATCACACCGCATCACGCAGATTCACACCGCATCACCCCACATCACCCCACATCACACCGCATCACCCCCACATCACACCGCATCACCCACATCACACCGCATCACCCCACATCACACCGCATCACGCAGATTCACACCGCATCACCCCACATCACCCCACATCACACCGCATCACCCCCACATCACACCGCATCACCCCACATCACCCACATCACGCAGATTCACCCCACATCACGCAGTTCACCCCACGTCACCCACATCACCCCACATCACCCCACATCACCCCACATCACGCAGATTCACCCCACGTCACACCGCATCACCCCCACATCACACCGCATCACCCCCACATCACACCGCATCACGCAGATTCACACCGCATCACCCCCACATCACACCGCATCACCCCCACATCACACCGCATCACCCCACATCACCCCCACATCACACCGCATCACCCCACATCACACCGCATCACGCAGATTCACACCGCATCACCCCCACATCACACCGCATCACCCCACATCACACCGCATCACCCCACATCACCCCACATCACGCAGATTCACACCACGTCACCCCACATCACCCCACATCACCCCACATCACCCCACATCACCCCACATCACGCAGATTCACCCCACATCACGCAGATTCACCCCACGTCACCCCACATCACCCCACATCACCCCACATCACCCCACATCACGCAGATTCACCCCACGTCACACCGCATCACCCCCACATCACCCCACATCACACCGCATCACCCCACATCACCCCACATCACCCCACATCACCCCACATCACGCAGATTCACACCGCATCACCCCCACAACGCACCGCATCACCCCCACATCACCCCACATCACACCGCATCACCCCCACATCACACCGCATCACCCCCACATCACCCCACGTCACACCGCATCACCCCACATCACCCCACATCACCCCCACATCACCCCACGTCACACCGCATCACCCCACATCACCCCACATCACCCCACATCACACCGCGTCACACCGCATCACACCGCATCACACCACATCACCCCACATCACCCCACATCACACAGATTCACCCCACGTCACCCCACATCACACCACATCACACCACATCACGCAGATTCACACCGCATCACACGGCATCACACCGCGTCACCGCAACATCACACCGCATAATACCGCGTCACGCCGCATCACGCCGCATAATACCGCGTCACGCCGCATCACGGCTCATCTCGGCGCATCACGTCACTAATGTTTCGGTGACTTGATACGTCAGTCAATGATGCCAGCAGTCACCGGTAAATCGCCAAGTGGGACAGGCCGTTTATGCCCCCAAGTCTATGTCATTCCGAGCTTATTTGGAGGTTGTGGTGTTTAATAGCCTGATGGTTGTGGGGAAGAATCTGTTCCTGAACCTGGACGTTACAGTTTTCAGGCTCCTGTACCTTCTTCCTGATGGCAGGGGTGGAATGATTGCGTGGCCAGTGTGGTGTGGGTCTCTGACGATGCTGGCTGCCTTGTTGAGGCAGAGACTCCTGTAGGTCCCATCGATGGTGGGGAGATCAGAACCAGTTATGGATATTATTAATGATGCAATAATAATGCTTCACTATTAGTTATTAAGATTAACTTCAAGGCAGATAAATACAGTAGAAACAAGAGAGCAATATACTCGATCTGAGATTGAAATAAAACAAATGTAACTACAAAATTGTAGAGTGAATGACTGGATATAACACAAAAACGTAAGTGTGGCAACTCTTAATAAAAAGCTGTAATAACCCAGAAATAATGTTATGGCCCGAAACGTCACCCATTCCTTCTCTCCAGAGATGCTGCCTGTCCCGCTGAGTTATGGCCCTGTCCCACAGTACGAGTTCATTCCAAGCTCTCTCCTGAGTTAAAAAAAAAATCAAACTCGTGGTAAGCACGGAGAATGAACGTAGCGGGTACGTCGGAGCTCGGGGACTTCTCTCAGCACCTCGTTACGCTAACGGCAGGCACTCGGGAAGACTCGCTAACGGCAGGTAAGCACGGGAAGACACGTGAAGATTTTTCAACATGTTGAAAAATGTCCACGAGAGCCCCGAGTACCGACGAGCGGCCATTACCGTAAATCTCCGAGTTCGAATCTGGGCAAACTCGGGAGAGCTCTTGGAATGAACTCGCACCGTGGGACAGGGCTTTTATTCCAGCATTTTGTGTCTATCTGAAGTGAATATCTATCACCGGTATCACCTGGATACAGGTGAGGGACAACCTTTTCCATGCAGTGGGTGGTGGGTGTATGGAATGAGCTACCTGAGAAGGTAGTTGAGGCAGGTACCATAACAACATTTTAAGCTTGGACAGGTACGTGCTATAGGAGAGGTTTAGATGGAGGTGGGCTAAACACAGGCATGTGGGACTAGTGTAGAATTGGCACCTTGGTCAGCATGGGCACGTTGGGCTGAAGGGCTGTTTCCATGTGGTGTGGGTCTATAACACTGTGTGTATAGTGCTGTTGGGAATCATTTGGCTCCCGTTCTTGTGCTCTTACTGTTGTTTCCGACCAAGGCCAAGGTCACTTTGACTCTTGGCTTCGAGGCCGGACGATCATTTCAAGCAGCCACGTTAGCTCAGTGCCACCTCTCTCACCATTTGCTGCTCAGCTCATCAGTGGTACAGTCAGACATTGCCCGGGCATCCGCGCTTTGCAGGAAGATCAGCAAGGAACAGATGGCATGTCAGGCACCGGGTCCTGCCAGTATTCTCAGCTTCCTGATAGCGCAGGCAGCCATGAACACTAAAGGCTTGAACTCTCTCAACTGTGCAGCTTGGTGCCGATCAGGGGGAGGCCAACTAGACGGCCAGTGGGAAAGTGGAGGCTACCTGCTTAGCCCTCACTGCACAAGCCCCCAGCTAGATTCAGCAGGCAAGAATTGGCCCAGTCTCAAGAAGGGTCCCGTGCCAAAACGTCACCTATCCAGGTTCTCTAGAGATGCTGCCTGTCTGACCTGTTGAGTTACGCTGCTGGTGAGACATCATCTCCTCTGGCATCTACCCGCTCGCTCTTAGATCCTGAGGGAAACAGCCATGCCAGACGTCTTCAGAGGCGGGTAAGGCCTGCAGTGAGCTGCAAGGACTACCCTCTGCATCCATGGCTCCTCACGCCATTGGGCTCGCCAACCGTGCAGGCGCATGCCCATGCACTGCTGCGTTGGAGGTTGCATTACATGCTCAGCATGCGTGGAAGCACCGTTGCACTGCTCCATCCTTATTGTCTAAATGGTGGCCGATTTAGATGAACAGACTATTATCTAAATGGTGGCCGATTAGGAAAAGGAGAGATGCAGCAAGACCTGGGTGTCATGGTACACCAGTCATTGAAAGTAGGCATGCGTGTGCAGCAGGCAGTGAAGAAAGTGAATGGTATGTTGGCCTTCATAGCAAAAGGATTTGAGTATAGGAGCAGGGAGGTTCTACTGCAGTTGTACAGGGTCTTGGTGAGACCACACCTGGAGTATTGCGTACAGTTTTGGTCTCCAAATCTGAGGAAGGACATTATAGCCATAGAGGGAGTGCAGAGAAGGTTCACCAGACTGATTCCTGGGATGTCAGGACTTTTATATGAGGAAAGACTGGATAGACTTGGCTTATACTCGCTAGAATTTAGGAGATTGAGAGGGGATCTTATAGAAACGTACAAAATTCTTATAGGGTTGGACAGGCTAGATGCAGGAAGATTGTTCCTGATGTTGGGGAAGTCCAGGACAAGGGGTCACAGCTTAAGGATAAGGGGGAAATCCTTTAAGACCGAGATGAGAAAAAACTTTTTCACACAGAGAGTGGTGAATCTCTGGAACTCTCTGCCACAGAGGGTAGTTGAGGCTATATTTAAGAGGGAGTTAGATGTGGCCCTTGTGGCTAAAGGGATCAGGGGGTATGGAGAGAAGGCAGGTACGGGATACTGAGTTGGATGATCAGCCATGATCATATTGAATGGCGGTGCAGGCTCGAAGGGCCGAATGGCCTACTCCTGCACCTATTTTCTATGTATCTATGTATCTATCCTGCAAACCAAAGATGAAGAGAGGCCAGAGGAAGAACTTGCATGATCCATAGCTCGAAACTGCAAAAACCCACTAAACGATAATCAGAGGTGCTTCACAGTCACGGCCTCAAATCCCAGCTATTTTCAGGAGGCAAGAATTGGTCCCAGTCTGAAGAAGGGTCCCGACTCAAATTTCACCGACCCATGTTCCCTGGAGATGCTGCCTGACCGGTTGAGTTACTTCAGCATTTTGAGTCTTTTCTTCTCTGGTCCGACCCTCTTCCCCTCACCCCCTAAAGGGCCTGGCCCACGATGCGAGTTTACCCAAGAGATCTCCCAAGTAAAAAAAAAAATCAAACTCGTGGTAAGTACGTAGAATGTACGTAGCGGGTACGTCGGGGCTCGTGGACGTCTCGTAGCGGCTCGTAACGCTAACGGCAGGTACTCGGGAAACGCGGAAACTCGTGACGTTTTTTCAACAGTGTGAAAAATTTCCAAGAGTAAAAAAATACTCGTGATGAGGTACCATGACTTTGATTTTGTTTTTTAACTCGGGAGAGCTCTTGGGTGAACTCGCACCGTGGACACAGGGGCTTAACATGTATCCACCTATCGCTTGCCAGACATCGCCTATCCATGGGGTTCTCCAGAGATGCTGCCTGAGCCGCTGAGTTACTCCAGCACTTTGTGTCCGTCTTCAGTATAAACCAGCATCCATCGTAGACCGCGAGGTAGAGAGATGGTTCTCGCGTGAAGCTTGCAACGTCCGGCTTGCAAAGGCAAAGAAAGTGACATTCTCATCACCCATTCACTTAATTGATCGATTGATTGAATGAATGAATGAATGAATGGAAACAGGCCCTTCAGCCCACTGAGTCTGTGCTGACCAGCACACTATTTCTATGTTCATACTAGTTCACACTTTCACACTCACTCCCTACACACTTGAGGGCAATCTACAGAGGGCCAAATCACCTCCAAACCCGCCCGTCTTTGGGATGTGGGAGGAAACCGGAGCACCCGGAGGAGACCCACGCGGTCACAAGGGAGAACGTGCAAACACCACGCAGACTCAGAATCGAAGACATGTCTCGGACGCTGTGAGGCAGCGTCTCCAGCAGCTGTGACATTGTGCCGCAGGTGTAACTTCAACGCCTTATAATCTGTGCTCACATCGTGTCAACGCCTTCAAAATGCTCCGAAACCCAAAAAAAGGCAAGAAAACCTCAAACTCTACCCACATGTCCATTTGCAGACAGCACATATTAAACCTGTGTCGGAGGTGCTGGTTTAAACCGAAGAAAGATACAAAATGCTGGAGTAACTCAGCGGGACAGGCAGCATCTCTGGAGAGAAGGAATGGGCGACGTTTTGGGTCGAGACCCTTCTTCAGACTTCTCCAGTCTCGAACTGAAACATCACCCATTCCTATCTCCCCAGAGATGGTGCCTGTCCCACTGAGTTACTCCAGCATTTTGTTTCTATCAACAATATTAAACATGTCTGGTTATTGCAGATTATTGCATTAAACGGACTGACAAAATGCACTTCATAAACCTCGGTGATAAAATTAGCCATAAAATACCTTTTCATGCAAAGTTTATTAACAGCATGCATTCACCTTTGTGACAAGGTTGCGAACTATGCACCCTATGAATGATTCTCCAGTGAATATGTGCTCTGTGCAATAATCAGAGATCACACCACATATCACACTTAGTACTGCCATTTACAAATGTCGGCACAGTGACGCAGCGGTAGAGTTGCTGCCTTACAGCGCCTACAGCGCCAGTGACCCGGGTTCAATCCCGACTACGGGCGCTGTCTGCACGGAGTTTGTACGTTCTCCCCGTGACCTTTGCGGGTTTTCTCCGAGATCTCCGGTTTCCTCCCACCCTCCAAAGACGTGCAGGTTTGTAGGTTAATTGGCTTGGAGTAAAGTGCAAAATTGTCCCTAGTGTTTCGGAATCGCTGGTCGGCGCGGACTCGGTGGGCCGAAGGGCCTGTTTCCGCGCGGTATCTCTAAACTAAATTCAACCAAAATATCAAAATATATAAATGAGTAAAAAAAATAATCGGTCCACAGTACTGATTGCAATGGATAGTATAATAATGGATGGCGATGAAGTATTTAATCGCTGCTACTTTTATGAGGTCACCATAAACTCAATATTTTCATATGTTTCCTCCAGAACTTACATTATCATGAATATATTGGTTGCAGATAATAAAAAAAAGTATGAATTCAATTACATCTTTATACGCCCAGAATTGTTCCAAAAAGTGTTCCAATTCAAAAACTATTCATAAACTCAATATTTTAAGTTTCCTTTTCCCATTTGTTCCAGTCATAGTCTGCGGGTCTTGGCCAGAATGCAATGCATAAGTAATTACTTGGAAGTTAGACAAATTTAAAATTTACAACGTGCCGAATGAATAATGATGAAATTTCCTATTAAATATACTGTAAAGGCATTCTTTTCCGTAACTATTCTTGACCGGGTTTATTAATGACCGCCAGCCAAACTCGCCTTTTTTTTTATATAACCTTAAACAAAAGCATATTCCCAACCTGAATGATGTGCAACAGTTTAACTTCCTGTGAGCGGGCAAATTATTTAAAAAATTTACATTTTGTAAAAAAAAAAAAAATACTGCGTGTTCGAATCTTAGCCTAATTTCACAGTGAGCATTATACATTCTTTGTAAGCTGTGTTCAGCATTACTTTTGCAGTTGTGAATGATTCAATGGAACAATAGAAGGAAGTGGAGGCAAAGTCAGTGATATATTTAAGGCAGAGATAGATAGATTCTTGTTAAAGAAGGAACTGCAGATGCTGAAAATCGAAGGTACACAAAAATGCTGGAAACTCAGCGGGTGCAGCAGCATCTATGGAGCGAAGGAAATAGGTAACGTTTCGGGGCCGAAACCCTTCTTCAGACTGATAGGGGGTGGGGAGAAGAAAGGAAAAAAGGAAAAAGGCGGAGGAGGAGCTGGGGGAGGGGAGGAGACAACCAGATGGCTGATGAAGGGGAGGGACAGCAAGGCTAGCAGATTGGGAGATTCAATGTTCAAGCCCCCAGATACCCAATTCTGCTAGCCCTTGCTGTCCCTCCCTTCATCAGCCATCTGGTTGTCTCCTCCCCTCCCCAGCCCTCGGGCTCCTCCTCCGCCTTTTTCCTTTTTTCCTTTCTTCTCCCCACCCCCTATCAGTCTGAAGAAGGGTTTCGGCCCGAAACGTTACCTATTTCCTTCGCTCCATAGATGCTGCTGCACCCGCTGAGTTTTTCCAGCATTTTTGTGTACCTTAGATAGATTCTTGATTGGTCAGGGGTTATGGGGAGAAGGCAGGAGAATGGGGTTAGGAGCGAGAGAGAGATAGATCAGTCATGATTGAATGGCGGAGTTGACCCGATGGGCCGAATGGCCTAATTATATTCATATCACTTATGACCTATTGGGTGCTCCTATCCCTTATGATCTTATGATTTTCAGGTTCTCACACAAAAGTAGTGAAGTAGTCTTATTGTGATCAACACTACTCGTACCAGGAATTAATTCCTCCTCATCTTTCTAGTATACCTTGTATATATCTTTTTTTGTTGTTGAATTTTATTTATTAGAAGCAATTGTACAAGAATATAGCAATCGACATGAAAGTTATCCAATTTTCGTACAGCTTCATTTGTAACATTAATACATAAATTTAAAAAAAGAGGAAATAGGAAAGAATGTGGAAAAAGAAGAGAAATGAAAAGAAAGAAAAGATCCCTAAACTTTTTTCTTTTTCTTCTTTATTTCAAAAAATTTTAAAAATAAGAAGCTGTACATAAAAGGTATTATGAAAATATGATTGTATACAATTGTACTTACTTCTAATAAAATTAAAATATTTTTTAAAAAAAGTAAAAAAAAAGAAGAAAAAAAAAGAAGCAATTGTACAAGAATATAGCAATCGACATGAAAGTTATCCAATTTTCGTACAGCTTCATTTTTAACATTAATACATAAATTTAAAAAAAGAGGAAATAGGAAAGAATGTGGAAAAAGAAGAGAAATGAAAAGAAAGAAAAGACCCCTAAACTACCAAAGAAGCGCGAGAAGAAAGAAGAGAAATAAGGAAAAAGAAGGGAGATATGCCCCACTATCCTTGTATATATCTTGTATGTATATATTTCTTATTCTAAATAGAGTTTATTTTTAAAATTAAAAAAGAATGTAGTAACAGGAAGATTTTTAACTGTTGGCAGAGTTTTTAGATGAAGCAACAGACTGCGCTACTCTCTGCCACAAAGCCCACAAAGTACTGTGAACAGCAGCGGAATAGTGGCCAATTTTGTTATTCACTCAAACATTTCGAAACAAAAAGCTTACCCAGTTATCAAGGTGTCTGAAGGAGGGTCACGACCCACGACGCCACCTATCCATGTTCTCCAGAGATGCTGCCTGACCCGCTGAATTACTCCAGCACTTTGTGTCTTTCTTTTGTACTGACTTGTAATGTGGTCTGTCCAAGTCCCTCCACAGGTTATAGAGTCGTAGAGTCATACAGCATGGAAACAGCACCCTGGCCACTCCCCTGTCAGCGCTGTAAGGCAGCAACTCAACCGCTGCACCACCTTGGTTTCCTTCATGAGTGAGACTCTACAATGTTTGCAGATGGTACAAAAGAAGCTGCCTCCACCGTGCATTGTCAAGAGTGTTTTATTGTCATATGTCCCGAAATGGAACAATAACATTCTTACTTGCAGCAGCACAACGGATATGTAAAATTAGTAGCCTGCAAATGGCATTATGGGGGCCGCAACTGTTTACCATATATATTAATGATTTGGAAGAGGGAATTGGGAGCAACACTAGCAAGTTTGCGGATGACACAAAGCTGGGTGGCAGTGTGAACTGTGAAGAGGATGTTAGGAGGTTGCAGGGTGACCTGGACAGGTTGAGTGAGTGGGCAAAAGCGTGGCAGATGCAGTATAATATAGATAAATGTGAGGTTATCCACTTTGGCGGCAAAAACAAGGGGGCAGATTATTATCTCTATGGGGTTAGGTTAGGTAAGGGGGAGGTACAGCGAGACCTGGGTGTCCTTGTACACCAGTCACTGAAAGTTGGCGTGCAGGTACAGCAGGCAGTGAAGAAAGCTAATGGAATGTTGGCCTTCATAACAAGAGGATTTCAGTATAGGAGTAAAGAGGTTCTTCTGCAGTTGTATAGGGCTCTGGTAAGACCACATCTGGAGTATTGTGTACAGTTTTGGTCTCCTAATTTGAGGAAGGACATCATTGTGATTGAGGCAGTGCAGCGTAGGTTCACGAGATTGATCCCTGGGATGGCGGGACTGTCATATGAGTAAAGATTGAAAAGGCTAGGCTTGTATTCACTGGAGTTTATAAGGATGAGGGGGTCTCTTATAGAAACATATACAATTATAAAAAGACTGGACAAGCTGGATGCAAGAAACATTTTCCCAATGTCGGGCGAGTCCAGAACCAGGGGCCACAGTCTCAGAATAAAAGGTAGGCTATTTAAGACTGAGGTGACAAAAAAACGTTTTCACCCAGAGTGTTGTGAATTTGTGGAATTCCCTGCCACAGAGGGCAGTGGAGGCCAAATCACTGGATGGATTTAAGAGAGAGTAAGATAGAGCTCTAGGGGCTAGTGGAATCATGGGATATGGGGAGAAGGCAGGCAATGGGTTATTGATTGGGGACGATCAGCCATGATCACATTGAATGGATCGAAGGGCCAAATGACCTCTTCCTGCACCTATTTTCTGTTTCCATGAACAACAAAAAAGTTCATTATATATTTTTAAAATGACAAACAAATAATAATAGTCAAAGGCTATCAATGACCCCGTCTATCAGTTAATTTGGAGGTTATAGACACGTTTAATAGCCAGATGCTTGCAGCTATTCCCTTTATCCTGTATCTGTACACAGTGAATGGCTCGATTGTAATCATGTATTGTCTTTCCGCTGACTGGTTAGCACGCAACAAAAGCTTTTCACTGTACCTCGGTACACGTGACAATAAACGAAACTAAATTAGAAGCTGAACCTGGACGTTACAGTTTTCAGGCTCTTCCCGGTGGCAGGAGTGAAATAAAAAGTGTGGTGTGGGTCTCTGACGATGCTGACTGCCTTTTTGCGGCAGAGACTCCAGTAGATCCCTTCGATGGTGGGGGTGGGGGTGTGGGGGGGGGGGAGGGAGGGGAGGGGTCGGAACCCATGATGGACCGGGCAGCGTTCACCACTTTTTGCCGCCGTCTTGGTTCCTGGGCCGCCCGAGCTTCCGAAGCGGTCAACAATCCGCCATATCCACACGGAGACCTACGTGCTGGAGGAGTGGACTTCAAGCAGCCGCCCGGGTTCGTTATCAGCACAAGATTTACTTTGAATTAACCTTTGCTGCAATTTCATTGACTCTTTACCATTTGTATAACTCGCACTGTCAGATTACAAATGGAATTCCTTTGTCATGCAATAAATTGAAACGAGTCTTTGGAGATTACTGTTTAACCACAGTCTGTGGTACAACAATGCCATTAATACAGCTGCTGATGTATGAACCTATGAAGGCAAATTCAAAACTCCCTCAAAATGGGTGTAGTGGGCAGTTATCATCTGCCCATAGGCTGTAGGGCCCACGCCAGATACTTACCGAATAGTGAAAGGCCTGGACAGAAGGGATGTGGAGAGGATGTTTCCACTTGTGGGGGGAGTCTAGGACCACAACTTTACAAAGTTAATTCCCGGGATGGCGGGACTGTCATATGCTGAGAGAATGGAGTAGCTGGGCTTGTACACTCTGGAGTTTAGAAGGATGAGAGGGCATCTCATTGAAACATATAAGATTGTTAAGGGCTTGGACACGCTAGAGGCAGGAAAACATGTTCCCGATGTTGGGGGAGTCCAGAACCAGGGGCCACACACAGTTTAAGAATAAGGAGTAAGCCATTTAGAACGGAGACGAGGAAACACCTTTTCTCACAGAGAGTGGTGAGTCTGTGGAATTCTCTGCCTCAGAGGGTGGTGGAGGCCGGTTCTCTGGATGCTTTCAAGAGAGAGCTAGATTGGGCTCTTAAAAATAGCGGAGTCATGGGGATATGGGGAGAAGGCAGGAACGGGGTACTGATTGGGGATGATCAGCCATGATCACATAGAATGGCGGTGCTGGCTCGAAGGGCCAAATGGCCTACTCCTGCACCTATTGTCTATTGTCTATTGTCGATTGACCAGAGGTCACAGCCTCAGAATTAAAGGACCTTCCTTTAGGAAGGAGACGAGGAGAAATTTCTTTAGTCAGAGGGTGGTGAATCTGTGGAATTTGTTGCCACAGATGGCTGTGGAGGCCAAGTCAATGTATATTTTGAAGGCTCAGATAGACGGATTTTTGATTAGTGCGGGTGTCAGGGGTTATGGGGAGAAGGCAGGTTAGGAGGGAGAGATAGATCACACCATCTTCTAACGTAGCCATCTGTGCAGCATCACTCCGGAGAAGATGAGGTGATCGGATTGAACTGGAAGTCTTGACCGAAGAGGTGCGGAGTCATAGAGTGATACAGCGTGGAAACAGGCCCTTCGGCCCAACTAGCCCACACCGGCCAACATGGCCCATCTACACTTGTCCCACCTGCCTGCATTTTGTCCATTTCCCTCTAAAACCATCCTATCCATGTACCTGAATAAATGTTTCTTAAACGTTATGGTAGCACCTGCCTCAGCTACCTCCTCCAGCAGTTCATTCCTTGCAACCATCACCCTTTGTGTGAAAATGTTACCCCTCAGGTTCCTACTGAATCTCTCTCCCCTCTCCTTACACCCATGTCCTCTGGACTTCGTTGAAGGGAAGCCTTTTGTTATTTTGAACATTTAAGATGCTTAATCCACTTTTTCATTTCACTTAATCTTTGTTGATTTTAAGTTTTAGTTAGTTGAGAGATACAGCGCGGAAACAGGCCCTTCGGCCCACCGAGTCCGCACCGACCAGCGATCTCAACATATCAACACTATCCTGCACACACTATGGACAATTTTAATATTTATACCAAGCCAATTAACCTACAAACCTGTACGTCTTTGGAGTGTGGGAGGAAACCGAAGATCTCGGAGAAAACCCACGCGGGTCACGGGGAGAACGTAGGAAATCCGTACAGACAAGCACCCGTGGTCGGGTTCGAACCCGGGGTCTTTGACGCTGTAATCGGGTGTCAAGGAACCCGATGTCCAACCCGGGTGTCAAAGAACGGGTGGCAAGGGGTTAGGTGGAGAAGGTGGGAAAGTGGGATTAGGAGGCAGATTGAATGGCGGAAAGAACTCGATGGTTGTACTCCTATAACTTGTGAATTTGGTCATCGCGGTAAGGCAGCAACTTTACCGCTGCGCCACTGAGCCGCCCACAAAATTTGCTGAAGTGTCATTTTTACAGTTTTGTCATAACGCCACATAAATCCATAAGCAGGAATGTGTCAAACGGTCCCTTTCTTCTCGTGATACAATTCATTAAAAAAAAATTGTCTGGCATAATCGGGGAAACATTATCTTCCATTTTAACTCCTTGATCCTTTCTCTTCTTTTTGGCTTGCAGCAAGCAGCAGCAGCATCGCAGCTCACTGCATTCCAAAGAACTTTTTGAAGTTTCCAATTTGTAAAAACCATCACCAAACGCAGAGGGGGGGGGGGGAGAAAAGTGCAAAAGGAAGACGAACAAAAGAGCTCGAGGACGTCATCCCCATTCACCAAGGGAACAAACACATACATGTCTGTAAAAACTTGGAACACCTGCCAAATATACCACCGTGTCACCTAATGTGAACTTATGAGAGATCAAACTGCACAAGTCGTCTTTAGAAGTTATTAAGGTTGAAAATTAATATAGCGGGAAAATGTAATATATAAGGCTGTCACGTTATATGGAAAATGAAATGCATCCCTCTTCCCACACGCTGTCACGAATATGGAATGTTTTAATCAACTTAGATGAATAGGCTAATTTTCCCACACGTTGTGCCTATTGTGTCCTGACAAAAGGGGAAATGAAATGTCTTCTGGCCTCACTGCTGACATTTAAATATCCAGGTCAGAAGGTGCAGGTACAAACCTCACCTCAGAGTTGCCAGATCATAATTTGGCCTTTATTCCCGGTGAAAAACATATTAATGTAGCAGGTATTTAGTTTAGTTTAGTCTATTTATTTATTATCACGTGTGCCGAGGTACAGTGAAAAGCTTTTGTTGCGTGCTAACCAGTCAGCGGACAGACAATACCATGGTTACAATCCAGCCATTCACAGTGTACAGATACAGGATAAAGGGAATAGCGTTTAGTGCAAGGTAAAGCCAGTAAATTCCAATCAAAGATAGTCCGTGGGTCTCCAATGTGGTAGATAATAGTTCAGGACTGCTCTCTGGTTGTGGTAGGATGGTTCAGTTGCCTGATAACAGCTGGGAAGAATCTGGAGGTGTGCGTTTTCACACTTCTATACATTTTGCCCGATTGGAGAGGGGGGGAAGAGGGAGTGGCCAGGGTGCGACTCGTCCTTGATTATGCTGCTGGCCTTGCGGAGGCAGCGTGAGGTGTAAATGGAATCATATTAAGGAGAGTAGAGGAATGAAAGAGGAGTGAAGATTAAAGCCAGAGTCAAGAGTGTTTTATTCTCAGATCTCACAGATAGAACAATGAAATTCTTAGCAGCACAACACAATATGCAAACAACACACACACGCACACGCACACGCACACGCACAGACGCACAGCACGCACGCACACACACACACACACACACACACACACACACACACACACACACACACACACACACACACACACACACACACACCTGAACGAATTGGTTTGGATTCAAAAGAACATATTCCCAAATGATGGTTCGAAATTTTTTTTTAATTCATAAAAATAAGTGGAAGATGGTTTTGCAATGTACACATGCGCATACACATACAGGAAGGAACTGCAGATGCTGGTTTAAACATTCACCTATACATAGATTCCCCAAATGGTCATTCAAAGATTTGCTTTTTAATTGTTTTTCTTTTAAAATCACAAAAATGACTGGTTTTCATGATCCTGCAATATCCATAACATGGAGGTTTAAAACTGCCACAAAAAGATGGAAAATGTTATACGTTATTCTAGTAAAATAAAAAACATTATAGAAACGCCTGTCTAACGCAATGCTACAATGCTTCTTATCTCAAACCGGGCCTGAGCCTTTTAGTAAAAAAAAGATAATCAGTTGTGATATGGGTTATTGGTAATTCTAATACAATATTGATTTCAGTTTCTGCTCTTGATTCTCAGCCCAATTCAATGTCCTCATAGATCAATCTGCTAAGTTCCAGCAGGATATATGCCTGCCATCGCTGTATACACTGTTAATTCTGTAGCTCGCAATAGTGCCAAGGGCTCTCATGCTATATAGGAAACACCTTCGCACAAAACAGCGACTGTCAGAAGTCGCAGGCTTGATGGGCTGGAATGGCCTGTCAGAGCCTGAAACATAACAAAGGTGTCATTTACTCAGCCTCTAGATGTTGTGGTTGCAGCCTGTGTTCGGGGGCGACTGAGTATTGATCACACCGTGAGGCATAACAGCTGCCATTAAAGCAGTGACAGAGGGAACTATATTCCATCGATCGCCTTTTTTGCTGCTGTGCCTCTTAATATTATTTATAGAGGCAGACTTTCAGTGGAGAGGCCTCGGAGAAACCAGAGCTCCTCTAATACGTGGTAATTGATGGGAAGTGAGGCATCATGGCCCCAGATGACCCCAATACTCTGAAAGTGAGATGGATTGCGTGTAACTCAATTATGATTGATATTATCAAATTACATAATCCGCAACATAGCATATTGGGTCTTTTCAAGTGGAATTATTGATTTTGATTAGGCTGCCATTCAACAGAGTTCTGAGGCAGCTCTTATTTCTATCACCATAAAAACAGCCTTGGTTAAGTCGGCAAAGAGCGTTACACGGTGCGGAAACGCGGGCGGCGAACAGCTCTATCACGCTTCAAGCAATTAGATTGATATTATTGTTATATAAAGTGGCCCTCTCCACTTTCTTCAATGTTCAAACATCGTTACAGAAAACGCAGGGCCAATTTGTAAATAATCAAACTCTTTGATGTCTCTAATGTCATTGGTATTGGTATTGGTTTTTTCATTGTCCACATGAACCGAGATAGACTGCGAAGCTTTGTCTGTGGGCTATCCAGTCAAATCTTGCTGTGCATCAGTACAATCAAGCCCTATACAATTCCCACGGAGGGCAGCACAGTGGCGCAGCGGTAGGGTTGCTGCCTCACAGCGTCAGAGACCAGGGGTTCGATCCTGACCACGGGTGCTTGTCTGTACGGAGTTTGTACATTCCCCCCCCCCCCCCCCGTGACCTGCGTGGGTTTTCTCCAGGACCTTCGGTTTCCTCCCAGATTTCAAAGATATACATTTTTTTTTAGGTTAATTGGCTTGGTGTAATGGTAAAATTGTTCCTGGTGTGTGTAGCATAGTGTTAAGTTCAGTTTAGTTTATTGATTCTGGAGTATGGAGTACAATTTTGGTCGCCTAATTATAGGAAGGATGTCAACAAAATAGAGAGAGTACAGAGGAGATTTACTAGAATGTTGCCTGGGTTTCAGCAACTAAGTTACAGAGAAAGGTTGAACAAGTTAGGTCTTTATTCTTTGGAGCGCAGAAGGTTAAGAGGGGACTTGATAGAGGTCTTTAAAATTATGAGCGGGTTAGACAGAGTGGACGTGGATAAGCTTTTCCCATTGAGAGTAGGGAAGATTCAAACAAGGGGACATGACTTGAGAATTAAGGGACAGAAGTTTAGGGGGAACATTAGGGGGAACTTCTTTACTCAGAGAGTGGTAGCTGTGTGGAATGAGCTTCCAGTGGAAGTGGTGGAGGCTGGTTCGATTTTATCCTTTAAAAATAGATTGGGTGGGTATATGGACGAGAAAGGAATGGAGGGTTATGGTCTGAGTGCAGGTAGATGGGACTAGGGGGAAGTATTTATTTTTAATTAAAAAAAAAATTTTTTTTAATGTTCGGCACGGACTTGAAGGGCCGAGATGGCCTGTTTCCGTGCTGTTATGGTTATATGGTTATATTATATGGTTATTAGTTTATTGTCACGTGTACCGAGGTACAGGGCCTATTTCCCCACCGTCTGTCTAAACTAAACTAAAGATAGTTTTTTTTTTAAATTTTTTTTTTTTTTTTTAAAGATAGTTTAGAGATCTAGAGTGGAAACAGGCCCACCAAGTCTGCATCGACCAGCGATCCCCACACACTAACATTACCCCACACACGCTGGGGACAATTTACAATTTGACTAAACCAATTAACCTTCAAACCTGCACGTTTTTGGAGTGTGGGAGGAAACCGGAGCTCCTGGAGAAAACCCACACAGTCACGGGGTGAATGTACAAACTCCGTACAGACAAGCACCCGTAGTCAGGATCGAGCCCGGGTCTCTGGCGCAGTAAGGCAGCAACTCTACCGCTGCGCCACCGTGCCGCCCTCAATAGTTAATGAAGTATTTCAATTTCATTCATCCCCTGAGATGAAAGTACTGTATATTAAACTCCTTTCAATGAAAACATCCTGTTTATTTACACGTCTTGCTTGGCTTTTGACCGAGCCTGCCCATTCTCCAACTTCGGTGCCAAAGTATCCAAATTAAATGATACTGACGAAGATTTGTGAAGACCTCAACTTCAGAAGGAAAAAATATGCGCACGGCGAAAGTTATAATAACCAAGTGCGTGATCTACAGAAAACTGGACCCGATCCGTAATTTCAAATGTACATATATTGCAATCTTAATGCCATCACAATTTTCATATAGTTCTCTAAGGCAGAAGTCCAGAAAGCAAGGCTCAGATTAAACGAAGTACATAGCATGCCTTTATGCACCATGTTTTAAGAAGTAAATAAAATTATGTATCTGTTAATATTGGTCAACATTTTGCATTGGCCAATTTGTTTTTATTTCAGTAACTCCATTCCATAAACAGAAAGGAAACAAGCCAGAGAAGCAAAGCAACTTAATTTTGCTGTTATTTTGCCCATATTTTCAAGAATATTCTCAAAGAACATCTAAAGTTAGTTCAACAATTTAAAAAAAAAGTCTAATCAGTTTCAAGCATTTTTTCTGACTTTTATAAGCAATCCCACCCCCAGCACTTTATAAACAACTGCCAACATTCAATGGATATTTTAAAGGCTGAGATAGACAGATTCTTGATTAGTACGCATGTCAGGGGTTATGGGAGAAGGCAGGAGAATGGGGTTGAGAGGGAGAGTTAGATCAGCCACGATTGAATGGCGGAGTGGACTCGATGGGCCGAATGGCCTAATTCTACTCCTATAACTTGTGAACTTGTGATATGCAGTGAATGGAGGGATATGGATCACATGCAGGCAGAGGAGAATATCTAATGTAGTATTCTGCTCAGCATGGACAGCAAAGATCCTATAGCGGAGCAAGATAGACCACTCCTGCTAAATGCAATGGGCTGACGTGTAGTACGCAACGGAACGGAACGTGGGCCTTTTTTTCATCCATTTCAGTAACCCGACCCGACCTGACCCGACCCGACTCGCAGTGTAATCAACGTTGCGGGGGAACAGTTTGTGTAAATAAATTATAATTCTGAAAATGAGGAGAAGATTTTTTACCAAAGAACTTTTATTTTTACCAGGATGTTTCCGTAACCGGCTTCCGTCTCCGCACTAGTATCTTTGCTCCGCTATGTGATCTTTGGTGCGAAGACGGAAGCCGGTTACGCAAATGAGGCCGAAAATTACCCATGAATCTGCCCATGACCGTACTACGTCTTTTTCGTCGAGTGGTCTATCTTGCTCCGCTAGAGGATCTTTGATGGACAGTGTGATGTTTGGTGGACTGTGTGGGGTGGGAGGACCTGTTGCTCCTCCCGTGCAGCAGGTGGCGCTGCACAGGACTAAGGAGAGATGTTTTGTACATAGTTATCTTTGTCTGTACATAGTGTGAGTGGGCAGCCAGATCGTGTGGTTGTAGCCAGTTTGAGTTGTCTTGCTGCCAGCATTGCGTCAATGTAATAAAGACTTCTGTTGTACCTTGAAGACTCTCAAGTTTTATACAGACATAGAACAAGAACACGAAAGACACCGTGGGCCGAAGGGCCTGTTCCCGTGCTGTATCTTCCATGCACTTCAGTTCATTGATGTCAAATATGTGTCGATTTAGTTCACATTGTCACCGACATTGAAACTATGTCTACTCACCACTGACTTTAAACCGAGTCCCCACGGACATTTAGCATTCTGCAATTAATGCAGAAATACTCAGCAGGTCAGGCAGCATCTGTAGAGAGAGAAATAGAGTTAACATTTCAGATCAAAGGCAATGTTTTGGTTCTTTTATTAAGCAATCTCTGGTGTTCATAAATTCAAAACTGATAGGAGCAGAATTAGGCATTCGGCCCATCATGGCCACTCCGCCATTCAATCATGGCTGATCTATCTCTCCCTCCCAACCCCATTCTCCTCCCTTCTCCCCATAACCTCTGACATCCGTACTAATCAAGAACTCTGGTGTGAACTCTCCCTGTTCTAAACGTTTGCAGTTTTCAGGCATCATTTCAACTCAATTCTTGGACTTCAGCTGATGTGTTGTCAGAAGTGAGATCATAAGATCAAAAGTGATAGGAGCAGAATTAGGCCATTCGGCCCATCAAGTCTACTCCACCATTCAATCATGGCTGATCTATCTCTCCTTCCTAACCCCATTCTCCTCCCTTCTCCCCATAACCTCTGACACCCGTACTAATCAAGAATCTATCTACCTCTGCCTTAAATATATCCATTGACTTGGCCTCCACAGCCGTCTGTGGCAAGGAATTCCACAGATTCACCGCCCTCTGACTACAGAAATTCCTCCCCATATCCTTCCTAAAAGAACGTCATTTAATTCTGAGGCAATGGCCTCTAGTCCTAGACTCTCCCACTAGTGGAAACATCCTCTCCACATCCACTCTATCCAGGCCTTTCACTATTCTGTACGTTTCAATGTGGCACCCCCTCATCCTTCTAAACTCCAGCGAGTGCAGGCCCTGGTTGTACAAATAATTATATAAAGAATTCTCACAAACTGCACATCGGGAGGCAAAGCCAATGGTTATTTATTAACTTTATAAACATAAGTGGTAGGTATGACCGTGCTGTACACTTATGACCAAGATAGAAGACAAAATATCATCAATAACTTGTGAAAATATTTATCTCAAAGATGCTTATGCTCTGTAATACACTTTACTTTACCTCAGAGATACAGCGCAAAAACAAGCCCTTCGTCCCAGCGAGTCTGCAACAACCCGCGATCACCCCGTACACCAGCACTATCCTACACTCCAGGGACAATTTACAATGAACCTACAAACCTGTGCGTCTTTGGAGCGTGGGATGAAACCAGAGCACCCGGGGAAAAAAACAGGCAGTCACAGGGAGAACATGGTCAGGTTCAAACCCGGGTCTCTGGTGCTGTACGGCAGCAACTCTACCGCTGCGCCGCCGTGCAGCCGTGCCGCCGTGCCGCCCCAAAATTTGGAAGAGTTATAATACGCACGATATTCTATATTTAAGAGTGCACCCATTGCAGATTTGTGTGGCGTTAATATATCACCTGGATGCGAAGGAATATCCAGGTAGAAAAAGGATGCGAAGGAAAAGAGAATCTTTTTCAGGCTGATGAAGAGTCCTGGCCTGAAAGATCGCCCATCCATGTTCTCCAGAGTTGGTGGGTGACCCACTGAGTTGAAGGGCCGATATCTGGTAACGTCAACTATCCATGTTCTACAGAGATTCTGCCCGACCCACTGAGTTACTCCAGCAATTTGTCACTTTTATGTTA
>JAXLNO010003045.1:5000-34542 GCA_038087875.1 Malacoraja senta
GGTGGTGTGGGGCGGGGGGGATGATCATGTCATAAGCGATGGGAGCAGGATTAGGCCATTCGGCCCATCAAGTCTCGATGTTGGGGGAGTCCAGAACCAGGGGCCACACACACAGTTTAAGAATAAGGAGTAAGCCATTTAGAACGGAGCCGAGGAAACACTTTTTCCTCACAGAGAATTGTGAGTCTGTGGATACTTTCAAGAGAGAGCTAGATAGGGCTCTTATGGGGAGAAGGCAGGAACGGGGTACTGATTGGGGATGATCAGCCATGATCACATTGAATGGCGATGCTGGCTCGAAGGGCCGAATGGCCTACTGCTGCACCTATTGTCTATTGTCTGTTGTGTCGCTCTAAGAGTCTACGATCGAATGGCGGAGTAGACGTGATGAGCCAGATGGCCTAATTCTGCTGCCGATGAATTCTGGATCTGATGAACTTATGAGGGTGGGGGGTGGGATAGGGGGACAAAGGAAGGGCAGAATGGACTGTGTCTGAACGTTCCTTCCTTTGCAGCGGATTCCACAGGCACACACTCGTTGTACACCACCTACCAGGAATACGATATCATGTTCCACGTCTCCACTATGCTTCCATATACTGCCAACAACAGCCAGCAGGTGAGTCTCTCAATGTCCCATCCCACAGGTAATGTCCACCTGGGTCTTGGCTGTGACAAGGGGAGGTCAGGGGGAGAAAGCAGGAACTGGGTGCTGAGTTTTGGATGCAGATTTTGAAATCCAGTCACACAGGCCCTTCGGCCCAACCTGCCCATGCCGACCAACATCTACAGCGCTGACCACCGACACTGGTCTCACCTGCCTGCGTTTGGCCCATCATCCCTCCAGAGACGGGCACAACAATGCAGTGGGTCAGGCAGCATCTTGGGAGAAAAAGGATAGGTGATATTGCAGGTTGGGACCATTCTTCAGACTCATAGTGACGTTTTGGGTTGGGACCCTTCCTCAAACTCAGGTGATGTTTCCGGTTTGGACCCTTCTTCAGAATAGGGTGACGTTTCGGGTCGAGGCTCTTCCTCAAATTCAGGTGACGTTTCGGGTCGAGACCCTTCCTCAAATTCAGGAGATGTTTCAGGTTGGGACCCTTCTTCAGACTCATAGTGACGTTTCGGGTCGAGACCCTTCCTCAAATTCAGATGATGTTTCGGGTCGGGTGTAGACATAAATGCTGGAGAAACTCAGCGGGTGAGGCAGCAATCTATGGAGCGAAGGAACAGGTGACGCTTCGGGTTGGTACCCTTCTTCAGACACGGGTGACGTTTCGACTTGATAACTGGGGTCAGGACCCTTCTTCAGACTCATAAGGGGATGTTTTGGGGTCGGGGCGTTTCTCGAGACCGGCAGTCTTCTGTACACTTCTGTATTCTCACGCTGCTGCTGTTGTCCGCTGTCCTTGTCTCCCCAGCTTCTCCGTAAACGCCACATCGGTAACGATATCGTGACGATAGTCTTCCAGGAGCCCGGCGCTGGCCCCTTCACGCCAAAAACCATCCGCTCCCACTTCCAGCACGTCTTCCTAGTTGTACAAGTGCACGACCCTTGCACCGAGCAGGTATCCTACAGGTCAGTAGCCAGGTGGCGCAGCGGGAGAGTTTCTGCCTCACAGCCCCAGAGACCCGGGTCCCATCCAGACCTCAATCTAACTCACTCTTGAAAACATCCAGTGAATCGGCCTCCACTGCCCTCTGTGCCAGAGAATTCCACTGATTCACAACTCTCTGGGTGATACATTTAAGAGAGAGTTAGAGGATTTAAGAGAGAGTTAGATAGAGCTCTAGGGGCTGGTGGAGTCAAGGGATATGGGGAGAAGGCAGGCACGGGTTATTGATGGGGGACGATCAGCCATGATCGCAATGAATGGCGGTGCTCTCAAAGGGCCGAATGGCCTCCTCCTGAACCTATTTTCTATGTTTCTAAATAGTTTTTCCTCATTTCAGTCCTAAATGGCCGACCCCTTATTCTTAAACTGTGGGACCCCTGGTTCTGGACTCCCCCAACATGGGGAACATCACAATGAATGGCGGTGCTGGCTCGAAGGGCCGAATGGCCTCCTCCTGCACCTATTTTCTATGTTTCTAAAAAGTTTTTCCTCATTTCAGTCCTAAATGGCCGACCCCTTATTCTTAAACTGTGGGACCCCCTGGTTCTGGACTCCCCCCAACATCGGGAACATTTTTTCCTGCATCTAGCCTGTCCAATCACAGAAGAATTTTACTTAGATCCCCTCTCATCCTAAATTCCAGTGAATACAAGCCCAGTCGACCCATTTTTCCATCATATGTCAGTCCCGCCATCCCGGGAATTAACCTGGTGAACCTGCGCTGCACTCCCTCAGTAGCAAGAATGTCCTTCCTCAAAATTTGAGAGCAAAACTGCACGGCCCTGTACAACTGCAGGAGGACCTCCTTGCTCCTGTACTCAAATCCTCTCGCTATGCATGCAGGGATAGTACGGAGGGAGTGCCAGACTGACCTTCGAAGGCCCGGCTTGACTGTGTAGGAATTGAATGAATGAATGAATAAGTTTATTGGCCAAGTATTCACATACAAGGAATTTGCCTTGGTGCTCCGCCCACAAGTGACAACATGACCTACAGTGACAGTTGTTTCTGGATATCTCCTGGATAACTCGAGGAAAACCAAGGAACTGATTGCGGACTTTGGAAGGGGTAGGATGGGGACCCACAGTCCCGTTTATATCAACGGGTCGATGGTGGAAAGGGTCAAGAGCTTGAAATTCCTGGGCGTGCACATCTCTGAAGATCTTTCCTAGTCCGAGAACACTGATGCAATTATAAAGCAAGCAGATCAGCGCCTCTAGTTCCTGAGAAGAGTACGGAGAGTGGGTTTGTCAAGGAGGACTCACTCTAACTTCTACAGGTGCACAGTAGAGAGCATGCTGACCGGTTGCATCGTGGCTTGGTTCGGCAACTTGAGCGCCCAGGAGCGGAAAAGACTACAAAGAGTAGTAAACACTGCCCAGTCCATCATCGGCTCTGACCTCCCTTCCATCGAGGGGATCTACCGCAGTCGCTGCCTCAAAAAGGCTGGCAGCATCATCAAGGACCCACACCATCCTGGCCACACACTCATCTCCCCGCTACTTTCAGGTAGAAGGTACAGGAGCCTGAAGGCTGCAACGACCAGGTTCAGGAATAGCTGCTTCCCCACAGCCATCAGGCTATTAAACTCAACTCAAACAAAACTCTGAACATTCATAGCCCATTATCTGTTTATTGCACTTTATCTGTTTATTTATTCATGTGCGTATATATTTATATAATGGTATATGGACACAATGATCTGTGCTGTATTTATTCATGCCTACTGTGTTCTGTTGTGCTGAAGCAAAGCAAGAATTTCATTGCCCTATCTGGGACACATGACAATAAACTCTCTTGAATCTTGAATCTTGAGCTAAGAGAGAATATGTGACCCTTTCTTTTTTTTTCTCTCTCCCCTCCCCTCCCCGACCGAACCAGCGTGGCCATCACCTGCTCCAAGGACATCCCCGAGTTCGGGCCCTTCTTCCCGAAGGACGTGGCCTTCCCCGGCTCGCCGACCTTCCGCGAGTTCCTGCTGGCCAAGGTGGTGAACGGGGAGAACGCGGCGGAGAAGTCGGAGAAGTTCCACGCCATGGCCACCCGCACGCGGCAGGAGTACCTGAAGGAGCTGGCGGACAACCACGTCACCACCGCCACCGTCGACTCCTCCTCCTCCTCCAAGCTGGCCGCCATCATCTCCCTGCCCACCAAGAGGAAGGAGCGGCCCCGGGGAGGCCGGGCCCCCGAGCTGCACAGCGCCGGCGCGCTGGTGTGGCCCGTGGCGGCCGACTGGACCCAGGCCCCCGGCGAGGCCGACGCCGTGCTGGGCATCTCCAACGAGTTTGTGGTGGTGCTGGACCCCAAGCGGCAGCGGGTGGTGTTGAACTGCTCGTGCCGTGACGTGATCGGGTGGACCCTCAGCCGGGGCAAGCGCGTGGTCATCTACTACGAGCAGGGCGAGTTCGTGGACGTCACCACCCTGGAGAACCAGCCGGACGACTTCACCGAGATTGTTCACCGGCTGGAGGTAGGTGCGCGGCGGGGGAGAGGGGGGGGGGGGGGCCACGCACACACCTGCACAGAACCGGGACTCTTCTCACCGGTCAATAGACAATAGACAATGGGTGCAGGAGTAGGCCATTCGGCCCCTTCGAGCCAGCACCGCCATTCAATGTGATCATGTGTGAGAGAAGGTGTGTGAGAGAGAGAGTGTGAGTGTGAGTGAGAGCGAGTGTCAGTGAGCGAGTGTGAGTGAGAGCGAGTGTGAGAGAGCGAGTGTGAGTGAGAGCGAGTGTGAGTGAGAGCGAGTGTGTGAGAGCGAGTGTGAGAGAGCGAGTGTGAGTGAGAGCGAGTGTGAGTGAGAGCGAGTGTGAGAGTGAGTAAGTGTTTTTTCGCCACGTGCCACGAAACTGGACAATAGACAATAGGTGCAGGAGTAGGCTATTCGGCCGTTCGAGCCAGCACCGCCATTCAATGTGATCACGGCTGATCATCCCCAATCAGTACCCGGTTTCGGACCGAAACGTTGCCTATTTCCTTCGCTCCATAGATGCTGCTGCACCCGCTGAGTTTCTCCAGCATTTTTGTGTACCTTCAATTTTCCAGCATCTGCAGTTCCTTCTTTAACACCCCCCATTCCTGCCTTCTCCCCATATCCCCTTTAAGAGCCCTATCTAGCTCTCTCTTGAAAGCATCCAGAGAACCGGCCTCCACCGCCCTCTGAGGCAGAGAATTCCACAGACTCACCACTCTCTGTGGCGGTAGAGTTGGCGCCTCACAGCGCCGGAGACCCGGGTTCCACTGCCCGTACGGAGTTTAGAGTCATAGAGTGATACAGCGTGGAAACAGGCCCTTCGGCCCAACGCCCACACTGGCCAACATGTCCCATCTACACGAGTCCCACCTGCCTGCACTTGGTCCATATCCCTCGAGACCAGTCCTATCCATGTACCTGTCTATCTGTTTAAGAAGGAACTGCAGATGCTGGAAAAATCAAAAGTCTCGACCCGAAACGTCGCCTATTCCTTCTCTCCATAGATGCTGCCTCACCCGCTGAGTTTCTCCAGCATTTTTTGTCTACTGCCTGTCTAACTGCTTCTTAAACGAAGGGATAGTCCCAGTGTGGAAAAAGTTACCCCTCAGATTCCTATTAAATCTTTTCCCCTTCACCTTGAACCCATGTCCTCTGGTCCTCGATTCCCCTACTCTGTGCAAGAGACTCTGTGCGTCTACCCGATCTATTCCTCTCATGATTTTGTACATCTCTATAAGATCGCCCCTCATCCTCCTGCGCTCCAAGGAATAGAGACCCAGCCTGCCCCAACCTCTCCCTGTAGCTCAGGCCCTCGAGTCCTGGCAACATCCTCGTAAATC
The DNA here is from genome assembly GCA_038087875.1 of Malacoraja senta. Classification (NCBI taxonomy): domain Eukaryota; kingdom Metazoa; phylum Chordata; class Chondrichthyes; order Rajiformes; family Rajidae; genus Malacoraja; species Malacoraja senta. The sequence continues at coordinate 10,436 of JAXLNO010003045.1, forward strand.
TTCTCTGAACCCTTTCAGGCTTGACAATATCTTTCCTGTAACACGGTGCCCAGAACTGAACACAATACTCTAAATGCGGTCTCACCAACATCTTGTACAACTGCCACATGACCGCCCAACTATACTAGTCTGTACATTTACCAAGATCTTCGCTTTTCTCCCACACTCCAAAGACGTACAGGTTTGTAGGTTTCTTGGCTTGGTGTAAATTTCCCCTAGTATATGTGGGATAGTGTTAGTGTGCGGGGATCTCGAGTCAGTGTGGGCTCGGTGGGCCGAAGGGCCTGTTTCCGTGCTGTGTCTCTGAATTAAACTAAAGGACTGTAGACATGCAGTGTGGAAACAGGCCCTTCGGCCCACAGAGCCCATGCCCAACCAACCATCGTACACGACCACCATCCCACACACCAGGGACCATTTACGATTTTACACAAGCCAATTCTGAATTCTCAACTCTGAAGAAGGGTCTCGACCCGAAATGTCACCCACTCCTCTCCAGAGATGCTGCCTGTTCCGTCCGCTCAGTCACTCCAGTATTTTGTGTCTATCTCCAATGAATCTGCAAATGACATATATACAGTAGATGCAATCGGTTTAGTTTAGTTTAGAGATACAGCGTGGAAACAGGCCCTTCGGCCCACCGAGTCCGCGCTGACAATAGACAATAGACAATAGGTGCAGGAGTAGGCCATTCGGCCCTTCGAGCCAGCACCGCCATTCAATGTGATCATGGCTGATCATCCCCAATCAGTACCCCGTTCCTGCCTTCTCCCCATATCCCCTGACTCCGCTATCTTTAAGAGCCCTATCCAGCTCTCTCTTGAAAGCATCCAGAGAACCGGCCTCCACCGCCCTCTGAGGCAGAGAATTCCACAGACTCACAACTCTCTGTGAGAAAAAGTGTTTCCTCGTCTCCGTTCTAAATGACTTACCCCTTATTCTTAAACTGTGTGGTCCCTGGTTCTGGACTCCCCCAACATCGGGAACATGTTTCCTGCCTCCAGTGTGTCCAAACCCTTAACAATCTTATATGTTTCAATGAGCTACCCTCTCATCCTTCTAAACTCCAGAGTGTACAAGCCCAGCCGCTCCATTCTCTCAGCATATGACAGTCCCGCCATCTCGGGAATTAACATAGAAACATAGAAAATAGGTGCAGGAGTAGGCCATTCGGCCCTTCGAGCCTGCACCGCCATTCAATATGATCATGGCTGATCATCCAACTCAGTATCCTGTACCTGCCTTCTCTCCATACCCCCTGATCCCTTTAGCCACAAGTGCCACATCTAACTCCCTCTTAAATATAGCCAATGAACTGGCCTCAACTACATTCTGTGGCAGAGAATTCCAGAGATTCACCACTCTCTGTGTGAAAAATGTTTTTCTCATCTCAGTCCTAAAAGATTTCCCCTTTATCCTTAAACCGTGACCCCTTGTTCTGGACTTCCCCAACATCGGGAACAATCTTCCTGCATCTAGCCTGTCCAACCCCTTAAGAATTTTGTAAGTTTCTATAAGATCCCCCCTCAATCTTCTAAATTCCAGCGAGTACAAGCCGAGTCTATCCAGTCTTTCTTCATATGAAAGTCCTGACATCCCAGGAATCAGTCTGGTGAACCTTCTCTGTACTCCCTCTATGGCAAGAATGTCCTTCCTCAGATTAGGAGACCAAAACTGTACGCAATACTCCAGGTGTGGTCTCACCAAGACCCTGTACAACTGCAGTAGAACCTCCCTGCTCCTTTACTCAAATCCTTTTGCTATGAATGCTAACTTACCATTTGCTTTCTTCACTGCCTGCTGCACCTGCATGCCCACTTTCAATGACTGGTGTACCATGACACCCAGGTCTCATTGCATCTCCCCTTTTCCTAATCGGCCACCATTCAGGTAATAGTCTACTTTCCTGTTTTTGCCACCAAAGTGGATAACCTCACATTTATCCACATTATACTGCATCTGCCATGCATTTGCCCACTCACCCAGCCTATCCAAGTCACCTTGCAGCCTCCTAGCATCCTCCTCACAGCTAACACTGCCCCCCAGCTTCGTGTCATCCGCAAATTTGGAGATGTTGCATTCAATTCCCTCGTCCAAATCATTAATATATATTGTAAATAGCTGGGGTCCCAGCACTGAGCCTTGCGGTACCCCACTAGTCACTGCCTGCCATTCTGAAAAGGACCCGTTTACTCCTACTCTTTGCTTCCTGTCTGCCAGCCAGTTCTCTATCCACATCAATACTGAACCCCCAATACCGTGTGCTTTAAGTTTGTATATTAATCTCTTATGTGGGACCTTGTCGAAAGCCTTCTGAAAGTCCAGATATAACACATCCACTGGTTCTCCCTTATCCACTCTACTAGTTACATCCTCGAAAAATTCTATAAGATTCGTCAGACATGATTTACCTTTCGTAAATCCATGCTGACTTTGTCCAATGATTTCACCATTTTCCAAATGTGCTGCTATCCCATCTTTAATAACTGACTCTAGCAGTTTCCCCACTACCGATGTTAGACTAACTGGTCTGTAATTCCCCGTTTTCTCTCTCCCTCCTTTTTTTTTAAAAGTGGGGTTACATTAGCTACCCTCCAATCCTCAGGAACTACTCCAGAATCTAAAGAATTTTGAAAAATTATCACTAATGCATCCACTATTTCTGGGGCTACTTCCTTAAGTACTCTGGGATGCAGCCTATCTGGCCCTGGGGATTTATCGGCCTTTAATCCATTCAATTTACCTAACACCACTTCCCGGCTAACCTGGATTTCACTCAGTTCCTCTATCTCATTTGACCCCCAGTCCCCTGCTATTTCCGGCAGATTAATTAAGTCTTCCTCAGTGAAGACAGAACCAAAGTAGTTATTCAATTGGTCTGCCATGTCCTTGTTCCCCATGATCAATTCACCTGTTTCTGACTGCAAGGGACCTACATTTGTTTTAACTAATCTTTTTCTCTTCACATATCTATAAAAACTTTTGCAGTCAGTTTTTATGTTCCCTGCCAGTTTTCTTTCATAATCTATTTTCCCTTTCCTAATTAAACCCATTGTCCTCCTCTGCTGGACTCTGCTGAATTTCTCCCAGTCCTCTGGTATGCTGCTTTTTCTGGCTAATTTGTATGCTTCATCTTTTGTTTTGATACTATCCCTGATTTCCCTTGTTATCCACGAATGCACTACCTACCCTGATTTATTCTTTTGCCAAACTGGGATGAACAATTTTTGTAGTTCATCCATGCAGCCTTTAAATGCCTTCCATTGCATATCCACCGTCAACCCTTTAAGAATCAATTGCCAGTCTATCTTGGCCAATTCACGTCTCATACCCTCAAAGTTACCTTTCTTTAACTTCAGAACCCTTGTTTCTGAATTAATTATGTCACTCTCCATCCTAATGAAGAACTCAACCATATTATGGTCACTCTTGCCCAAGGGGCCACGCACAACAAGACTGCTAACTAACCCTTCCTCATTACTCAATACCCAGTCTAGAATAGCCTGCTCTCTCGTTGGTTCCTCTACATGTTGATTTAGAAAACTATCCCGCATGCATTCCAAAAAATCCTCTTCCTCAGCACCCCTGCCAATTTGATTCACCCAATCTATATGTAGATTGAAGTCACATTCAAACCGATGCAAAAAACTTTCTTATACATTGCCACTTTTAAAAACGTTCCTTTTTTAACTATGCATATGAATCACTTTTTATGGACACACTAAGCACTTTTACTGATCGCCTGATATAAATGTTATATTCTGCTGTCACTTTGAAGAGTCAATGCAACGAAATTCCGTTCAATGTGCACTGTGTCTATGTGTATACCTGAATGACAATTAAAGTTATATTCATTCATTCATTCATATTCATTCATTCATTCACCCATTATAACTGTTTTGCCTTTGTTGCACGCATTTCCAATTTCCTGTTTGATGCCATCCCCAACTCCACTACTACTGTTAGGTGGCCTGTACACAACTCCCACTAGCGTTTTCTGCCCCTTAGTGTTTCGCAGCTCTACCCATATCGATTCCACATCCTCCAAGCTAATGTCCTTCCTTTCTATAATCTCCTCTCAAACCAGCAACGCTACCCCACCTCCTTTTCCTTTCTGTCTATCCCTCCTGAATATTGAATATCCCTGAATGTTCAGCTCCCAGCCTTGGTCACCCTGGAGCCACGTCATTAATAGCTATCTGCACGTTCAACTCATCCACCTTATTATGAATGCTCCTTGCAATGAGACACAAAGCCTTCAGGCTTGTTGTTACAACACTCTTACCCCTTATACAATTATGTTGAAAAATGGCCATTTTTGATTTTTGCCCTGGCTTCGTCTGCCTGCCACGTTTACTTTTCTCCTTGCTACCTATTGCTTCTATCCTCATTTTACACCCCTCTGTCTCTCTGCTCACACATTTAAGAAACCCACCTAACCTTGTAAACCTACGCTGCACTCCCTCAATAGCAAGAATGTCCTTCCTCAAATTAGGACCAACCTGTGCACTAACACTATCCTACACACACTAGGGACAATTTACAGAAGCCAATTAACCGGCAAAACTGCTTGTGTTTGGAGTGTGGGAGTAAACACCCGTAGTCAGGATTGAACCCGGGACTCTGGCGCTGTGAGGCTGCAGCTCTACCCGCTGCGCCACTGCGACCAGGTTAAAACCCTCGGGCTGGGGATCGCTCGCAGGAGGTGAGGTTGACAAAGTCTGACATTTTCAGGCTGGGAACGGCAGGCAGGTCAAGGTCATGTGGTTCATTCAGTTCAGGAAACAGAGAGTCAGAGCGGTGCTGTTAGCACAGCCTTGTCATGTTGCCATTGTGTGTGCGCGTCATCTCCTGCTGGCTTCACCAGCTAGTCGTTCCCACACCTCACCCTTCCGTATCTCCGTATCTCCCCCTCCCCCTGACTCACAGTCTGAAGATTGGGTTCCCGACCCGTAACGTCACCCGTTCCTTCTCTCCAGAGATGCTGCTGCCTGTCCCGCTGAGTTACTCCAGCTGTTTTGTGTCTATCTTCCGTTTAAACCAGCACCTGCACTTCCTTCCTACGCAGTTCTCCAAGCATGCCGGTCACGGTGGCGCAGCGGTAGAGTTGCTGCCTCACAGCGCCGGAGACCCGGGTTCGATCCCGACTACGGGCGCTGTTTGTACGTTCTCCCCCCGTGACCTGCGTGGGTTTTCTCCGAGATCTTCGGTTTCCTCCCACACTCCGAAGACGCACAGGTTTGTAGGTTAATTGGCTTGGTAAATGTAAAAATTGTCCCTAGTGGGTGTAGGATAGTGTTAATGTGCGGGGATCGCTGGTCGGCGTGGACCCGGTGGGCCGAAGAGCTTTCGCTGTGAGGCAGCAACACCGTGACTGTCTGCCTCATAACCTACAGACCTTTTGTGTCTTTATCTGCGGTGTAAACCAGCATCTGCAGTTCCTTCCTACACACTTGTTCCAACAGAGAGTTACATTTAGCTCTTAGGGCTGACGGAATCAGGGGATATGGGGAGAAGGCAGGAACGGGGTACTGATTGTGGATGATCAGCCATGATCGTATCGAATGGCGGTGCTGGCTCGAAGGGCCGAATGGCCTACTCCTGCACCTATTTTCCATGTTTCTAGATAGACACAAATTGCTGGAGTATCTCAGCTGGGTGAGGCAGCATCTCTGGAGAGAAGGAATGGGCGACGTTTCGGGTCGAGACCCTTCTATGTTTCTATGAGCGTTTGACGGCACTGGGCCTGTACGCGCTGGAGTTTAGAAGGACGAGGGGGGAGACCTCATTGAAACTTACCGAATAATGAAATTTTGTGTCTATCTTCATTGCCTGATGGAAGTATTTTTTAATTTAGTTGCATCTGCACCCATTGTCCGGATGGTAGTCATACAGTGTGGAAACAGACCCTTCGGCCCAACGTGCGGGGTCTAAAGGGCCTGTCCCACTTACGTGTCCTTGGCACGCAAATCACACGACCTCGTCGTTGCGTTGAGGCGCACGGGCATCGTGTGGCCGGTCCCACTGAGAAGCGCGGAGGGGTATGGAGTTGTGCGCGACATCGCGCGGGGCTCCGACATTTTTGTAGCGAATGAAATCTTCGCGCACCAACGGCCTGTCGCGGAACTGACGGCCAAAGTGGGACAGGCCCAAGACCCTGACGCGACGCAACGTCTCACCTCCAACAGCAGCAGAAGCAGGCAAACGATCGCCGAGCTCGGCCTGGGGGCTCACGGCCGTTGCGGTCCGGATCCACCCCCACTCCTACTCCCAGAGTGGGGGCCAAGAAAATTGAAGATGGACACAAAATGCTGGAGTAACTCAGCGGGACCGTCAGCATCTCTGGAGAGAAGCAATGGGTGACGTTTCGGGTCAAGACCCTTCTTTTCAGACTGAAGAAGAGTCTCGACACGAAACGTCACCCATTCCTTCTCTCCACAGATGCTGCCGGTCCCGCTGAGTTACTCCAGCTTTGTGTCCATCTTCAAATGACGTCACGCGCTCCAGACGGCTGTGCGGGCGCATGAAATCGCGCGGGACCTTCGCGGGACCGTCGCGGCTCAACGCGATCACAAGGTCGCGTAATTTGCATGCCAAGGACACGTAAGTGGGACAGGCCCTTAACACTGATGCAGGAGAGAGCTGGTGTAGTGACTGCCAGTGTGAGATTGTAGATACCTTAAGGAATCGCTTGAGGGAGCAGAAACCAGCCTTGGTGCTCTTGATGTCGGCTCACAAAGGATTAGTTGGAAATAGACACAAAATGCTAGAGTAACTCAGCGGGACAGGCAGCATCTCCGGAGAGAAGGAATGGGTGACGTTTCGGGCCGAGACAGATCTGAAGGAAGGTCTCGACCCGAAACGTCACCCGCTCCTTCTCTCCACGGATGCTGCCTGTCCTGCTGAGTTCCTCCAGCATTTTGTGTCTATCATTGTTAGCTGGCGTTGGTTCGAGCCAATGGTCAGATGCGCTGCCTTGTATCACCTCCAGTATCATGGAATTCATTGCATGTCTCTCCATAGACTTTAGACTTCAGAGGTACAGAGCGGGAACAGGCCCTTCGGCCCACCGGGTCTGCGCCAACCAGCGATAGGTGGCGCAACGGTAGAGCTGCTGCCTTACAGCGCCATAGACCCGGATTCGATCCTGACCACGGGTGCTTGTCTGTACGGAGTTTGTACGTTCTCCCCGTGACCTGCGTTGGTTTTCTCCGAGATCTCCGGTTTCCTCCCACACTCCAAAGACATAGAAACATAGAAAATAAGTGCAGGAGGAGGCCCTTCAGCCCTTCGAGCCAGCACCGCCATTCATTGTGATCATGGCTGATCGTCCCCAATCAATAACCCGTGCCTGCCTTCTCCCCATATCCCTTGATTCCACTAGCCCCTAGAGCTCTATCTAACTCTCTCTTAAATCCATCCAGTGACTTGGCCTCCACTGCCCTCTGTGGCAGGGAATTCCACAAATTCACAACTCTCTGGGTGAAAAAGTTTTTCTTAAATGACCTCCCCTTTGTTCTAAGACTGTGTGGCCCCTGGTTCTGGACTCGCCCAACATTGGGAACATTTTTCCTGCAGGTTTGCAGGTTAATTGGCTTGGTAAAACTGTCAATTGTCCCTGGTGTGTGCAGGATAGTGACAGCGTGTGGGGATCGCTGGTCGGTGCGGACTGGGCGGGCCGAAGGGCCTGTTTCTGCGCCATACCTCCAAACTAAACTACCACTATAAATTTTTTTTTTTTTTTTTTTTTTAAATTGACTGCTATAACTTTCTGACAATATTTGTCAATAGTCGTGAGCTGTGGAAAGGTGAGCGCTTATAGATTTGTCACACATACAACAAATGTGGTTGGGGCTCAGTCTGTGTGGGGAAGGATACAGGAAGTTAGGTAACAAGGGAACAGGAAGTCTCTGAAGGAAAGAGTTGGTTTGACTTTGTTAATTCTCATTCTCAAAGCGGAACCAGTGGTTTCTCCTCAGATTTTGCAAGATGTCTTAAAGGGACAGCGTGATGCTTTAAAAGGGGCTTTGCTTTAACTAAGTGTGAACATACAACAGTGCAGCAGGGGTACAGGCCCTTCGGCCCACAATGTCCGTGCCGAACATAATGTCAGGTTAAACTCAACTCCTCTGCCGGCACATGATCCATATCCGTCCATTCCCATCGCATCATGGAAAAAATAGGTGCAGGAGTGGGCCATTCGGCCCTTCGAGCCAGCACCGCCATGCAATATGATCATGGCTGATCATCCAAAATCAATACCCCGTTCCTGCCTTCTCCACATATCCCTTGATTCCGTTAGCCCTCCTCATTTCCCTTGATTCCATCAGCCCTAAGAGCTAAATCTAACTCTCTCTTGAAAAAATCCAGAGAATTGGCCTCCACTACTTCTGTCGCAGAGAATCCCACAGATTCACAACTCTCTGGGTAAAAAAGTTTTTCCTCACCTCAGTCCTAAATGGCCTACCCCCTTATTCTTAAACTGTGTGACCCCTGGTTCTGGACTCCCCCAACATGGGAAACATTTTTCCTGCATCTAGCCTGTCCAATCCCTTGAGAATTTTTACTAAGATCCCTTCCCATCCTTCTAAATTCCAGTGAATACAAGCCCAGTCGACCCATTCTTTCATCATATGTCAGTCCCGCCATCTTGGGAATTAACCTGGTGAACCAACGCTGCACTCCCTCAATAACAATCGTATGCCTACTAAATGTTTGCTGAATTTAGTTTAGTTTAGAGCTACAGCACGGAAACAGGCCCTTCGGCCCACCGAGTCTACGCCGACCAGCGATCCCCGCACATTAACACTATCCTACACACACTAGGGACAATTTACAATTTTACCAAAGCCAATTAACGTACAAACCTGCACGTCTTTGGAGTGTTGGAGGAAACCGAAGATCTCGGTGAAAACCCACGCAGGTCACGGGGTGAACGTGCAAACTCCATACAGACAGCACACCCGTAGTTGGGATCGAACCCGGGTCTATGGCGCTGTAAGGCAGTAACTCTACCCCTACGCCACCTATCGGGGTTATCGCTGATCGTCACCCAGAGATGCTGCCTGTTACTCCAACATTTTGAGTCTTATCTTCGGTGTCAACCAGCATCTGCAGTTCCTTCGCACACTGAGTTCAGGTTCGATCTTCGGCCCAAGTCGTACATGTCAACGTTTACCCATGTTAATTGCTTTCAATCTTGGTCAGATCAGATGTCAGGTTAGTTTATTGTTATACAGTTAGTTTTTATTAGTTTTGTTTTGTTTATTGTCACGTGTACCGAGGTACAGTGTGGAAAGCTTTTGTTGCGTGCTAACCAGTCAGCGGAAAGACAATACGTGTTTACAATCGAGCCGTCCACAGTGTACAGATACATGATAAAGGGAATAACATTCAGCGCAAGGTAAAGCCAGCAAAGTCCGATCAAAGATAGTCCGAGGGTCTCCAATGAGGTAGATAGTAGTTCAGGACCGCTCTCTGGTTGTGGTAGGATGGTTCAGTTGCCTGATAACAGCCGGGAAGAAACCCCAGTGTGTAATGAAATTCCTTATTGACACCAAACCGAGTAAAAAGCAAAGGTTATAAGTGATAGGAATAGAATTAGGCCATTCGGCCCATCTACTTGGCCAGTTAATCATGGCTGATCTATCTCACCCTCCTAACCCCATTCTCCTGCCTTCGCCCCATAACCCCTGACATTGGTACTAATCAAGAATCTTATCTATCTATGCCGTAAAAATATCCATTGACTAAAAATATCCTAATCGCCACCAGGCTGTTTTTTAGGCGACTGTCATAGTCGTAGCAGGTCGCCGAAAAAACAGCGACTGGACTAATGGGCCTGTCCCACTTAGGCGATTTTTTAGACGACTGCCGGCGACTACGACAATGGAATTCACCAAAGTCAGCACCGGCGCCAACCTACGTCACCTGGCGACAACCTACGACAGCACCTACGTCAGGAGAAGACAAACTACGACAAGCCCACGGTCAACGACTGGCGGCAAAAAGTTTTGAACATTTCAAAATCCAGCGGCGACCAGAAAAACGCTACGACTCTTTGGGCGACTGAGGGGTCGACGCACGACTATACAGGCGACACCCCGGCAACAACCTAGTCGCCTAAAAAAATCGCCTAAGTGCGACAGGCCCTGTAGCCGCCACAACCTTCTGTGGCAATGAATTCCACAGATTCTCCACCCTCTGACTGAAGAAATTCCTCCTCATCTCCTTCCGAAAGGAACGCCCTTTAATTTTGAGGCTGTGACCTCTAGTCCTAGACTCTCCCACCGGTGGAAGCAGGCGAAGAGGGATTTTAGAAACCTGACTCAATGGCGCGCCCTTCTGGTCAGCTCCTGCAACACTCACGCATGGAGTGACAATTGACGCATTGGGAGAGGAGAGCTTGCTCTCTCCTCCCTCGTTTTGCGAGCAATGCAAACGAAACGCCGATGCATTTGTGCCGAGGTCTTGCGTTGTTCGCTGCAGCAGAGTTGCAGCTGGACGCCGCTGAAATAGTTCATGTGATAGGAGCAGAATTAGGCCATTCGGCCCATCAAGTCTACTCCGCCATTCAATCAAGTCAAGAGAGTTTATTGTCATGTGTCCCAGATAGGACAGTGTAATTCTTGCTTGCTGCAGCACAACAGAATATTGTAGGCATAATACAGATCAGATCAGTGTGTCTATATACTATAGACCATATATATACGTACATAAATAAACAGATAAAGTGCAATAGGCTGTTATAGTTCAGAGTTTGTTTAAGTTGTGTTTAATAGTCTGATGGCTGTGGGGAAGTAGCTATTCCTGAACCTGGTCGTTGCAGTCTTCAGGCTCCTGTACCTTCTACCTGAAGGTAGCGGGGAGATGAGTGTGTGGCCAGGATGGTGTGGGTCCTTGATGATACTGCCAGCCTTTTTGAGGCAGCGACTGCGATAGATCCCCTCGATGGTGGGGAGGTCAGAGCCGATGATGGACTGGGCAGTGTTTCCCACTTTTTGCAGCCTTTTCCACTCCTGGACGCTCGAGTTGCCGAACCAAGCCACGATGCAACCGGTCAGCGTTCTCTCTGCTGTGCACCTGTAGAAGTTCGAGAGAGTCCTCCTCGACATACCGACTCTCCGTAATCTTCTCAGGAAGTTGAGGTGCCGATGTGCTCTCTTTATGATTGCATCAGTGTGCCGGGACCAGGAGAGATCTTCGGAAATATGCACGCCCAGGAATTTGAAGTTCTTGACTGATGGCTGATCCATCTCTCAACCCCACTCTCTTGACTTCTCCCCATAACCCCTGGCACTCGTACTAATCGACAATCTATCTATCCATCTCTGCCGTAAAAAAATATCCACTGACTTGTGGCCTCCACTGCCGTCTGTGGCAAAGAATTCCACAGATTCACCACCCTCTGACTAAAGAAATTCCTCCTCATCTTCATAAAGGAACGTCCTCTAATTCTGAGGCTGTGGTCTCAGGTCCTAGACTCTCCCACTAGTGGAGACATCCTCTCCACATCCACTCTATCCAAGCCTTTTATTATTCTGTCTGTTTCAATGAGTTGCCCCCTCATCCTTCTAAACTCCAGCGAGTACAGGCCCAGTTCACGGTCAGTTGATTATTTTGAACCTGTAATCAGTAGATTGTTCCCAGCCGGGATGTGCAGGTGAAACTGTGATGACCAATTCAGTCTGATCTCATCGAATGGAGGATGTGCTCTCTCAGGTTGAATTAGCATTTCCGAACTGTGTGTACGTTTCTGAATTAAGGTCATAAGGAAGTAGACTAGAATTAGGCCATTTGGCCCATCAAGACTTCTCCGCCATTCAATCATGGCTGATCTATCTATACCCCATTCTCCTGCCTTCTCCCCTTGACCTCTACTACCCGTACTAATCAAGAATCTATCTATCTCTGCCTTATTGTGTGTTACTGTACCATGAGTCTCTGAACCGTGTGTGCGTGTGTGTGTAAACCGTGTGTGTAAACCGTGTGTGTGTGTGTGAACCGTGTGTGTGTGTGTGAACCGTGTATGTGTGTGTGAACTGTGTGTGTGTGTGAACCGTGCGTGTGTGAACCGTATGTGTGAACCGTGTGTGTGTGAACCGTGTGTGTGTGAACCGTATGTGTGAACCGTGTGTGTGTGAACCGTGTGTGTGAACCGTGCGTGTGTGAACCGTGCGTGTGTGAACCGTGTGTGTGTGTGAACCGTGTATGTGTGTGTGAACTGTGTGTGTGTGTAAACCGTGTGTGTGAACCGTGCGTGTGTGAACCGTGTGTGTGAACCGTGCGTGTGTGAACCGTGTGTGTGAACCGTGTGTGTGAACCGTGAGTGTTTAAACTGTGTGTGTCTCTGAACCGTGAGTGTCTCTGAACCGTGAGCGTCTCTAAACCGTGAGCGTCTCTGAACCGTGTCTCTGAACCACGCGTGTCTCTAAACCGTGCGCGTCACTGAACCATGAGCGTCTCTAAACCGTGAGCGTCTCTGAACCGTGAGCGTCTCTGAACCGTGAGTGTCTCTGAACCGTGAGCGTCTCTGAACCGTGAGTGTCTCTGAACCGTGAGCGTCTCTGAACCGTGAGTGTCTCTGAACCGTGAGTGTCTCTGAACCGTGAGCGTCTCTGAACCGTGAGTGTCTCTGAACCGTGAGCGTCTCTGAACCGTGAGTGTCTCTGAACCGTGAGCGTCTCTGAACCGTGAGTGTCTCTGAACCGTGAGTGTCTCTAAACCGTGAGTGTCTCTGAACCGTGAGTGTCTCTGAACCGTGAGTGTCTCTGAACCGTGAGTGTCTCTGAACCGTGAGTGTCTCTGAACCGTGAGTGTCTCTGAACCGTGAGTGTCTCTGAACCGTGAGTGTCTCTAAACCGTGAGTGTCTCTGAACCGTGAGTGTCTCTGAACCGTGAGTGTCTCTGAACCGTGAGTGTCTCTGAACCGTGAGTGTCTCTGAACCGTGAGTGTCTCTGAACCGTGAGCGTCTCTGAACCGCGCGTGTCTCTAAACCGTGCACGTCTCTGAACCGTGTGTGTCTCTGAAACCAGATGGTGACGACGGGCTGCATGACTGAAGACCTCGTTCTCCGTAGGAACAGCGTCCACCACCTGGGCTTCCAGGTCAACGGCGACGGCATCGTGACGCAGGTGGAGGAGAACGGCTACGCTCAGATGACGGGACTGAAGCTGTTCAGCCGGCTGGTGCGGATCTGCGAGATCCCCATGGTGACCATGTCCTACTCCAAGAGGACCGAGATCCTGAGGAAGGCCGACCACGTCCGGATTACCATCATCCCCCCCGACAACAAGGGCAAGCCCAGAATGTAGGTGTCTAACCATGGGTGGTAGCGTATTGGCTTCACACCCATCTAACGTAACTCTGGACCTCTGGTCTTCCCAGCTGGTGGCCCTGGTGTCACAGCGGTACTAATCCCAGTAAAGTGATACAGCGTGGAAACAGGCCCTTCGGCCCAACTTGCCCACACCGGCCAACATGTCCCAGCTACACTAGTCCCACCTGCCCGCGTTTGGTCCATATCTCTCCAAACCTGTCCTGCCCATGTACCTGTCTAACTGTTTAAGAAGGAACTGCAGATGCTGGAAAAATCGAAAATAGACAAAAAATGCTGGAGAAACTCAGCGGGTGAGGCAGCATCTATGGGTCTCGACCCGAAACGTCGCCTATTCCTTCTCTCCATAGATGCTGCCTCACCCGCTGAGTTTCTCCAGCATTGTTTGTCTACTACCTGTCTAACTGTTTCTTAAACGATGGGATAGTCCCAGCCTCAACTACATCCTCTTGCAGCTCGTGCCCTACACCCACCACCCTCTGTGTGAAAAAGTTACCCCTCAGATTCCTATTAAATCTTTTCCAATTCACCTTAAACTTGCGTCCTCTGGTCCTCGATTCCCCTACTCTGTGCATCTACCCGATCTATTCCTCTCATGATTTTGTACACCTCCATAAGATCTCCCCTCATCCTCCTGCGCTCCAAGGAATAGAGTCCCGGCCTACTCAGGCCTTGGATGGAGCTGTTCCCAAACTCCCAGCTTCTTTCGCTCCATAGATGCTGCTGCACCCGCTGAGTTTCTCCAGCATTTTTGTGTACCTTTGCTTGTTAAAGATGCCACCTTCACAATCTCAAGGAAGAGCAGAGGAATTCTCTTCAGTGTAGCTGGGCCTCGTATTTGTTTAGAGATACAGTGCGGAAACAGTTTTTTTGTCGTTTTTGTGAAGTGCTTCGGTGTGATCTAAGACAGCAGCAAGGAACGATGTCAACGCAGATTCTTTCTGTCTTTTCGAAGGAGTTTCTCCGAGCTCTACAGAATGTCGATCGAGGAGACTGAGCGGAAGTGTGAGCGGGTGGCAGACCTGGGCCTGGCCGCGCCCTGTTTGTTACTGTCGAGGATGTCCTCGCTCCAGGAGACCAGGAGCACCAGTCCACACGGGCAGCAGAGTCCCACCGTACGCAGTTGCTCGCTGGAAATGAGAGTGCTCAGGGCCAAAGGTACTGCTGAATGCCCGAACGTGGTAGACTCTCTTGTCCACTCCCCTACACAGTGGCAAGCGACTTACAGAGGGCCAATTAAGTTACAAATCCGCACCTCTTTGGGATTTAGCTTAGTTTAGTGTTTAGAGATACAGTGCTGACACAGGCCTCTCGGCCCACCGAGTCCGTGCCGACCAGTGATACCCGTCCCGATTGAATGGCGGAGTAGACTCGATGGGCCGAATGGCCTAATTCTATTCTTATAACTTATAGGAGTTATAGGGCCGTCACGGTGGCGCAGCGGTAGAGTCGCTGCTTTACAGCGAATGCAACGCCGGAGACCCGGGTTCGATCCCGGCTACGGGTGCTGTCTGTACAGAGTTTGCACGTTCTCCCCGCGACCCGCCTGGGTTTTCTCCGAGATCTTCGGATTCCTCCCGCACTCCAAAGACGTGCAGGTTTGTAGGTTAATTGGCTTGGTAAATGTAAAAATTATCTCTAGTGGGTGTAGAGCTGTGGCGGACTGGCCAGGGTGTCAGCTTGCCCGATGGCAAGTGGGCCCCCTGATGAAGTGGGCCCCCTATATCAAGTGGGCCCCTGATGAAGTGGGCCCCCTATATCAAGTGGACCCCTGATGAAGTGGGCCCCTATGTCAAGTGGACCCCTGATGAAGGGGGCCCCCTATATCAAGTGGGCCCCTGATGAAGTGGGCCCCCTATATCAAGTGGCCCCTGATGAAGTGGGCCCCCTATACCAAGTGGGCCCCTGATGAAGTGGGCCCCCTATATCAAAGTGGGCCCCTGATGAAGTGGGCCCCCTATGTCAAGTGGGCCCCTGATGAAGTGGGCCCCCTATGTCAAGTGGGCCCTGATGAAGTGGGCCCCCTATATCAAGTGGGCCCCTGATGAAGTGGGCCCCCTTTGTCTCCTGGCAACCAATATTTTTAGACCCAGTCCGCCACTGGTGTAGAATAATGTTAATGTGTGCGGGGATCGCTGGTCGGCGCGGACCCGGTGGTCCGAAAAGGGCCTGTTTCCGCGCTGTATCCCTAAACTAAAAAAACCCTAAACTAACGCTATCCCACACACACACACACACACACACACACTAGGGACATTTTACATTTATAATTAACCAGCGAATGCAGCATGAGACCCGGGTTCGATCCCGACTACGGGAGCTGTCTGTACGGAGTTTGTACCTTGTCCCCACGACCATCCTGGGTTTTCTCCGAGATCTTCGGTTTCCCCCACACTCCAAAGACGTGCAGGTCTGTAGGTTAATTGGCTTGGTGTACGTGTAAACTGTCCCTAGTCTGTGTTAGTGTGCGAGAACGGATCGCTGGCTAGTGTGTGGGGATCGCTGGTCGGCGCGGACCCGGTGGGCCGAAGGGCCTGTTTCCGCGCTGTAAGTCTAAACTAAAATAAGAGATTTGGAAACAAGGCTGAGAATTTATAAAATTGATGAACCGGGAGCCGATAACCCCTGATGAACTTTCTGTGTCTGTTCAGGAACGAGAGAGATCCCTGCTCCAGGCCCCTCAAGACGTCGACGCCTGACCTGATTTTGGCCGTAAACTCCCAGTGCCCAATGTCCCCCGGACGACTGGAGTTCGATTCCAACGGCGGCCAGGTCAGTAACTCAACCTAAGCAGAGGGCCGAGTTCTTGCCCTGCGACCTACAGGGCGATTTTCTGCCCCTGATCTAGGACAGTTTTCAAAGCAGCTCGAGTTCAAATTGGAAATCGGTGCGCTCGAATTTGTTTTGTTTTTTTGTCCCCTTCCCTCCCTTCCCCCTCCCTCCCCCCTCCCCCCACCTCCTGCTTCAAGGACCACTACTAACCTCTTGAAGGGCAATAGATCATTTCACATTATAATTGAAACTCCTGCCAAAGGAAAGCAAAAACAAAAAAAACCACACAAAAAAAAAATCCTGAGACTGCTGGTCGAGTGGAATAATCGTGTATCATCTCTCTGACTGCTCGACCTAACGGCGGGGGACTTTCTGAAGAGGACCCTGCTGCTGTGGGACCCAGACATTAACGCCAAGCCTGGCCATGGTGAGGCTCCCAGGCGCAAGGGTGCTGAGATCACTGCGAAAGATTACCAATGGTACAAAAAACTTGGTGCTACTCGCTCTCTCTGCTCCTGCCCAGGCACTTGGACGGAGTGGATGCTACAATCTGCATCACAAGAGCCAACAAAATAGAACTGCTTCATTCAAAAAAAAAAGTCCCGTCGTTTTTAAGCTGTGTGATGCATTTATTCCGATGAAGGTTATTTGGTGCATCTGTGAACTGATTTTGTGATTTTATTTTTGAATTTACGTATGGTGTACTGAAATTTGCTGTGTTCCACTACTGTATAAAACTCAGATTGTAAATAAATCTGGTGATTAGTTTTAGCTCATAGCCCTTGATTTGACAGTGTGCTATTTTTTTTTTAACGAGACTAAAAGCAAGGTGCTCAATGTGTTATAGACACAAAATGCTGGAGTAACTCAGCGGGTCAGGCGGCATCTCTGGAGGGAAGGAATGGGTGACGTTTCGGGTCGAGGCCCTTCTTCAGATTTGAACCAGCATCTGCAGTTCTTTCCTACGCATCCTGGACATTGTGTTATTTATTTGACATATCTTAATCCGATCACGGATTATCACAAACTGCTTTTTTCAGTAAGACGGTGACGTCTTTGTTTTTAACACTTGCCTTAACTGTGTGGAGTTTAGTTTCGGAAGGAACTGCAGATGCTGCTTTACACTGAAAATAGACACAAATGCTGGAGTAACTCAGCGGGTCAGGCAGCATCTCTGGAGAGATGGAATGGGTGACGTTTCTGGTCGAGACTGTAGTGTATTGGTTATCATGTTCGCCTAACATGCGAAAGGTCCCTGGTTCAAAACCAGGCAGAAGCATTCTGGAGTTTAGTTTAACATGAAGATAGACACAAGAAGCTGGAGCAACAGTGGGACAGGCAGCATCTCTGGAGAGAAGGAATGAGGTGACGTTTCGGATCGAGACCTTTCTTCAGACTAGTTAGGGACTTTAGTTTGGTGTAGAAATACAGCCCTTCAGCCCAACTTGCTCTCACCGACCAACACGTCCAGCTACACTAGCCCACCTGCCCGCGTTTGGCCCATATCCCTCCAAACCCGTCCAATCCATGTACCTGTCTAACTGGTTCTTAAACATTGGGATAGTCAACTACGTCAACTACCTCCTCTGGCAGCTCGTTCCACACACCCACCGCCCTTTGTGTTCGACACCATATTCCAGCACCTGCTGTTCCTTGCGTGTGACCTTTGGAAGAGGAAGTCTGAAGAAGGGTCTCGACCCGAAACGTCACCCATTCCTTCTCTCCAGAGATGCTGCCTGTCCCGCTGAGTTACTCCAGGTTTTTGCGTGTCTGACCTCTGGAAGAGTTGTCCACTCGGGCCTTCTACCACAGTTCTGCTATGCTGCTCCTCATTTTACAAAGTTCAAAGTTCAAAATCTATTTGTCACATACACAAGGTGCAGTGAAATGTAATTTGCCATGCAGCCGTTACAATTTTAAAAAGGAACACAAACACAACATATTTCAACGCAGACATCCCCCACGGCATTCTTCACTGTGGTGGAAGGCAATACAATTCAGATAGTCCTCTCCAATTCGGTCAATTCGTCCCTTCCCACCCGAACCACCCCCTCTCCGGGCACTTTCCCTTGCAACCGCAAGAAATGTCGCTTTACCTCCCCCCTTGACTCCATCCAAGGACCCAAGCGGTCTTTCCAGGTGCGGCAGAGGTTCACCTGCACCTCCTCCAACCTCATCTATTGCATCCGCTGCTCTAGTGTCAGCTGCTCTACATCAGTGAGACCAAGCGCAGGCTTGGCGATCGCTTCGCCCAACACCTCCGCTCGGTTCGCAATAACCAACCTGATCTCCCGGTGGCTCAGCACTTCAACTCCCCCTCCCATTCCGAATCCGACCTTTCTGTCCTGGGCCTCCTCCATGGCCAGAGTGAGTCCCACCGTAAATTGGAGGAGCAGCACCTCATACATAGATACATAGATACATAGAAAATAGGTGCAGGAGTAGGCCATTCGGCCCTTCGAGCCTGCACCGCCATTCAATATGATCATGGCTGATCATCCAACTCAGTATCCCGTACCTGCCTTCTCTCCATACCCCCTGATCCCTTTAGCCACAAGGGCACATCTAACTCCCTCTTAAATATAGCCAAATGAACTGGCCTCAACTACCCTCTGTGGCAGAGAGTTCCACAGATTCACCACTCTCTGTGTGAAAAAGCTTTTCCTCATCTCGGTCTTAAAGGATTTCCCCCTTATCCTTAAGCTGTGACCCCTTGTCATGGACTTCCCCAACATCGGGAACAATCTTCCTGCATCTAGCCTGTCCAACCCCATAAGAATTTTGTACGTTTCTATAAGATCCCCTCTCAATCTCCTAAATTCATATTTCGCTTGGGCACTTTACACCCCAGCGGTATGAACATTGTGACTTCTCTAATTTCAGGTAGTCCCTGCTTTCTTCTCTCCCTCAGCTCTCCTTCAGCCCACTGGTTCCTCCTCTTCCTTTCTTCTTCCCGCCCCCCCACCCCCCCCCCCCCCCCGCCCTCACATCAGTCTGAAGAAGGGTTTCAGCCCGAAACGTCGCCTATTCCCTTCGCTCCATAGATGCTGCCTCACCTGCTGAGTTTCTCCAGCATTTTGTCTACCTCCTCCTCCTCCTCCTTGTTCAACCGTGGTCTATTCAACTGTGTTTGAAAGTCCACCTTGCATCTACTGTGACTGCCCTTTGAGAGAGCGATATTCCCACAATGAGCTACTTAGCCAGCGCGGACGTTATCTTCCCCCCCCCCCCCCCCCCCGCCTTGTTATTGTACACCTCCCAGCCCATGCAGCATGCGTGGGTGCATAAACAGATCCTTGTTCTTGCAACAAGGACCTGACCTATTTTGCAGAATACTAAATAGCCTCCAGCGTCCCGGAGAAGCCGGCCTCGACTACTCAAGCGCGTGCCAGATTTTACACTGCCACTCTTATCCTTTTTACAAGATCTCGACGTCACTCGCGACATAAGGGAATCAAATCTGCAGAGGATATTTCAGATTAGCCGACACCGAGATCGGCCATTTAAAAACCTCATCCTTAATTTCAAATCCTTCCAGGGCTTTGCCCTCTATTCCTCTGTAATTCCTCTCTAACTGCCCTCTCTAATATCCTCATCCTTTGAGTTCTCTGGTATCTCTGTGCTCATCCCCCTCCCCCTCTCTGATTTCCACCACTCTAATGCGGGTCGTTGATGAGCCTTCAGCTCTCTGGCTCTGAGCTCCGATCCCTCTCGGCTGCCTCCTGCTTTTTGTCAAAACCTCGCTAGAGACAAAATGCCGGAGTGACTCAGCGGGACAGGCAGCAGCAGCATCTCTGGGGAGATGGAACGGGTGACATTTTCAAGTCGAGACCCTTCTTCAGAGGGAGAGGGAGGTAGATAGATAAGGAAGTGTAAAGTGTGAAAGCGGGACAAAGGGGGTGGGGATCGATGACAATGTCGAATAGATCGTTGTTAGGTGGGAGAAGGTGACAACAAAGCAGACAGAGATAAAATGTAGTCGGAGACGGTAAAACTGGTCGGGGAACTGAGAAGGGGGGGAGGGGATGGAGAGCGAGGGAAAGCAAGCGCTACTTGAAGTTAGAGAAGTCAATGTTCATACCGCTGGGGTGTAAGCTGCCCAAGGGGAATATGAGCGGAATTATTAAAAGCCTCCTTCTCTAACCGAGCTCTTTGATCACCTGACCTGATGTTTCCTCGTCTGTCGGAGTTTGTTAGGGGTGATGCGCGGGTAAAGCACTCGGGGATGTTTCTGCTTGGTGAAGGGGGTGCTGTGAATGTTGCGCTCTGCCTCGAGAACGACGTGGCAGGGTCGGTGTACAACGTGCTCTCCCGTGTGGCGGTCAACATTTAAAATGGTCTCAGACTTCCAGGATTAATATTCCCAGTTCAGGACATAGGGCGAGCGCCGGGACCCATGCAGTCTGATGCAGTCAATGCGTGGAAGGAACTGCAGATGCAGTCAATGTGTGGGACGGAACTGCAGATGCACGGTTTGTGCCTTTTCTATCCAACTTCTTTCTATCAATGCCCTTCACTTCTATCTGTGTGAGAAGAACTGCAGATGCTGGTTTAAATCGAAGGTAGACACAAAATGCTGGACTGTCTCAAGATTTAAGATTCAAGATTCAAGAGAGTTTATTGTCATGTGTCCCAGATAGGACAATGAAATTCTTGCTTTGCTTCAGCACAACAGAACATAGTAGGCATTGACCACAATACAGATCAGTGTGTCCATATACCATTATATAAAATATATACACACATGAATTAATCAAACAGATGAAGAGTCAGCGGGGACAGGCAGCACCTCTGGAGAGAAGGAATGGGCGACATTTTCGGGACCAGACTCTTCTTCAGTCTGGGAGCCAGGGGAGAGGGAGACACAGAGATATGGAAGGGTAAGGTGTGAAAACGAGAGATCAAAAGGGGACGAAGTTCAAGGAGTGAGCGGCGGGAAGGTGAATAATGAGGCATTTCCTACACAAAGTAAAATGTAATCAGAAGGTAAGAATATTGACTTCCATCTCTCCCCCATCCTAGTTCTCCCACCCACCAGTATCTGGCCCCAATTCCATGTGCTCTAACCCCGTTGACCACTGTCTTGTGTGGGATCCCTGCATAAAGCCTTCTGAGAATACAGATACAACACATTTAGGAAAACACAATAAATAGTAGCAGGAATCGAACACCAGGCCTGTCCCATCATTCTGTATGTTCGCCGAGTCCGCCTAGACCTACGTGATCCCCTGGTTGCTAAACACTCCAACTCCCCCCCCACCCCCCTCATAGAACACGAGGCCCTTCAAGCCTTTCCCGTGCTTCAGTACGATCAATGCTGGAGTAACTCAGCGGGTGAGGCAGCATCTCTGGAGAGAAGGAATGGGCAAGGTTTCGAGAGCCGAAACGTCACCCATTCCTTCTCTCCAGAGATGCTGCCTCACTCGCTGAGTTACTCCAGCATTTTGTGTCTACCTTCAATTTAAACCAGCATCTGCAGTTCTTTCTCAGGCAGATAGAAGTGAAGGGCATTGATAGAAAGAGGCTGGATAGAAACGGTGAAGATTGTCGGTGTTTGATAGAACGGGTGTAGAGAAGGAGTCTACACTTCCATGGGGAGACCTGAACTAGTGGTTCGGAAGAAACATCTTCACCCGGAGAGAGGTGAGAACCTGCCTTGCACACACACGGAGATAGATATCAGCAGAACCTGTGTTTGTGAACCTTGGAGAAATCCATAAAGGGAGGAAAAATAGAGAGGAAAAACTGATGGGGGCGAGATGCAATATTAACACCAGCATGAATGATGTTTTCAAGAGAGTGTTAGATATAGCTCTTGGGGCTAACGGAATCAAGAGATATGGGGTGAAAGCAGGAACGGGGTACTGATTCTGGATGATCATATTGAATGGCGGTGCTGGCTCGAAGGGCCGAATGGACTACTCCTGCACCTATTTTCTATGTTTCTATTCCATGAATGTTTCTGAGGCTGAATAACTTGATTCTGTGCTGTAATCTGTGTTTTCTTTCTCTCTCTCTCTCTCTACACAACAGGCGTAGCATCCTGCATCTTCTTGAAAGTAATACTTCTGTCTCTCTGTCTGTATATTAATAATAATAATTCATTTTATTTTACTGGCGCCTTTCTAAAACCCAAGGACACCTTACAATGCATAGAATCACAAAAATACAAAACATATAATCGGAATAAATTAAATATAAAACACCACAGTACAACAAATCAAGGACAGAATTCAATTTCAAGAGCACCAAAAGAAGATAAGAAACACAATTTGAGGAGAGAGCAGCGGCGACCAATTTGCGCCAGCGTCCACTCTCCCCTCCGACCGCTATCTTGCACACAGACTAACAGGCACAGCACACAAAAATCATCCCCCCACAATGACCACCACACTGTGGGGGAAGGCATAATGTCCAGTCCCCAACCCAGTTCTCCCCAGAGTCAGGCCCAATGAGGCCTCCACAGTTGCCTCTACGGAGGCCCGATGTTCCTGGCCGTCGGGAGAGTCCTCGCAGCGGCTGGAACGGCCGGTTTCCCAGCGGAGTCGATGGCACCTGAAGCCGACAGGGCCGCGCCGATTTGGAGCCACGAGGCTCCCGATGTTGGAGTCGGCGCCGCCGCCCGCGGCTGGTCGCTCCGCAGTCCCGCAGCCCAGAGGTGTTGATCTCGGCGGTCAACGCATACTGGAGCTCCAGCGCGTCGATCCAGCGCGGCGACCCAGGCAAGGCATCGCCCGCTACGCTCTCCGATAGCGCTCCAGCGCTGTGCCCGCCACCGAAGCTGAAGGTGCTGGGCGGTCCCCGTCAGGAAACGGCGCTCCATGCCCGCTGGTAGGCCACGAGGACGGGTCGACGAGGCAGCCTGGAGAAAAAGCTGCCTCACCGACCAGGTAGGGACCCAGAAATAGTTCCCCCCTTACCCCCCACATTAAAAGTCAAAATCCCCCAAACAAACAAAGAAATATAAAAAGCTAAAACTAAAGAAAAAGTGAATTTGACGGACGGCTGCTGTTTAGCAGCCGTTCCTCCAAGATGGCGGCTCCTCCTCGCCCTGGTTGCTCTCAGAGTTCAAAGTTCCAAAGTGCCGACATATTGTCCTGAGTGTTAAGGGGCCTGTCCCACTTTCACGACCTAATTCACCACCTCTGCCCAGTTTGCCCTTGACTCATACTCGCAGCATGGTCGCACGAGGTCGTAGCAGGCCGTGATGCTAGTCGTAGGTACTCGTGGCATCAAGAAGGTCGGGGCGTTTTTTTCCAGCCTGATGAAAAATGTCCACGAGTAAAAAACGGTCGTGAATTACGTCGTGAAAGTGGGAACAGGCCCTTTACAGTATTGGGATATTCTCTGTGTGCAGGCATCGTGTTTTTTTAACGCATGCCTGATTTACACGATATTGAATGAACGCGCTTGTCCAATTGCTACCTAAGTTTAATTTAGACACTCCTATTTTCAAAATAACACGCTCAGATTTATGCCTGGCATCGTATGTTTAGCAGTGCAGTCGCGTGAGGTGCGAGGCATATGTTTGGTCAGTGTAGGAAGGAACTGCAGATGCTGGTTTACACCGAAGATAAGACACAAACAGCTGGAGTAACTTCGGCGGGACAGGCAGCATCTCTGGAGAGAAGGAACGGGTGATGACGCCTCCATCGCTTACATTGTCCGCATCAAAGCTCCACCCTGTACCTTGTCTCTGGTTATTAATTAAATGCTGGTTCTCGTGTGTAGAGTTCCCTCCTGTCTTTATCCTGAGTCCCCACACATGTGTGTTTGCTATTGAGGGAGTGCAGCATAGGTTCACCAGGTTAATTCCCGGGATGGCGGGACTGTCATATGTTGAAAGAATGGAGCGACTGGGCTTGTACACTCTGGAGTTTAGAAGGATGAGAGGGGATCTTATTGAAACATATAAGATTATTAAGGGATTGGACACGCTAGAGGCAGGAAACATGTTCCTGATGTTGGGGGAGTCCAGAACCAAGGGCCACCCCAGTT